>JAPPVO010000014.1:77274722-77365271 GCA_030407325.1 Camellia japonica | reverse complement strand
TATCAGAATGGCCCGAGGCCCACATAAGATACAGAACGGCCTCAAGCCCACATATTAACAGCTATTCAGAACGACCTCAGGTCCAATCACATACTATCATATGATTAACAGAACGGCCTCGGGCCCACATATGATACAGAACGGCCTCGGGGCCATAGAACGGCTTTGGGCCCAAAAATATCATAACATAAACAGAATGACCTCAAGTCCACATTGCATATGTCATATAACATTTATGAAGTTCATTCATTTCGATCAAAACACAATGTTGGCACAATTCACCATTCATGGCTCAAGGTACACAATTAAAAACATATATGTACAATACTATTAATCACATTGCGTTTGATCTTGCGACATTTCATCTGGCGCACAACCTACACAAACAGTTTACACACACATTTGATAAATCACTTGTTTCAATTCGTACACTTTTCTTTCATAATTCACAACATTTTTAATGGGTTTCTAATCATCATTTCACTCCCCAAAGGGTTTAAATAAGGTTGAGAATGCATTCAGAAGATCGGGAATTATTGTGAAGTACAGTATGATTGTAGTTAGGCCCCAATGCTCCAATTCCGTCTATGCAATTAAAAAAAAAACGTATGGTTTATATTAATAACAAAAGACATGTTTTCTATTAGAAAATAATGAGAGATAGAGAGAGTTGTGTCCTCAGTTAATTGAAGTTCACTGCTAACATTAAAGAAATAGAAAAGGCATGTTTTCAAACATGTTTTCAGAGGAATACCTTTTCCCAATGGAGATGTCCAACTCCCCACAAATTTTGCTAAAGTAATTCTATGTTGCATGATAAAAGTATGATCCAAAAGTAACTATGCAGTAATTATAGCGAAGTAGCATCCAATATAAAACCTCATTGAACATGTGCAGATGATCCAACATGAGAAATTTTAGCTGAATTCCATGCAGTAAAATCTACCATAATTAACTGAGTCCTAATATCTCAACAGTGCTATGCAAGAACTACGTTGAAACAAAAATTATTTTGCTTACAATCCTTGAGTGATACTAGAGGTGTCAAAAACTTCACATTCCTATCCTCCACCAGAACCCAAACTCATTGTAGTTTTTGCTGTTAGGAGTTCATAACACCTAATCAATGATAAATATATAAGCATCTTTTAATTCATGATTGAAAGAAATATAAAATTTCGAAGATCATCTCCCAAATCAACCTTGTATGTCAATCACTATCCTACTGATAACAAACCACTTTGTATTAATGGACATAATTATGCAAGTCCAGCACATCATAATTACAGATAATTAAGAAATTTTGACCCTATCACAACTCGGTTAACATCACTTGACAAGTGGACACTCCATATTGAATAGAGTCCATCATATTCTAGGCAAATTATACTACAACAGGTCCGGCATTTTTACTAAAATTTAATTAACATAAGTAATTACAACCAACAATTCATTTTGCTCATACTCTACAATCATGTTATGAGGATTAATAAAAACATTCTACAAAAGAACAAAATTTCAGCAGATAATCCTAGCAAAAACAAAAATAAATTCATTCTACAACCAACAATAAAGCATGCAGTCAACTTAATTACTAAACCAACAAACCAGTCCTCAAAACCTCTCTATGACATTTTTACATACACTTGGTAAGCGTAAATCAAAAAGACTAGTTTAGTCACCAACATAGGAAAACAAACCAACCCATTTTCACAAACACTGGCACAAGAGGCATGAATGAATGACAGATCTCTCTTGCAACCCACTGAAAGCTGCGTAAATAGGATGCTAACTTAGATGACTTCAATTCTCAAAAAAAAAAGAACATCCAAAATCTCATAAACCCAAATTTCTTTCATTGTTTTTGGGCCATTTGAACAAGCGTCCCTCATAATGATAATTGTTTTTGTGAAATTGAGAGAGAGAGAGACGTTCCATTCGGAGAAAACAGAGTCATGTTTGGTACGTTTACAATCTTCCCTCTTCACGATGGCAATGGTGGAGGAGGAGGAGGTGCTCCGGTTGCTAACAAACGTGAGGCAGAGCGGCGGTGAGAGAGGGAGGGGAGAGGAGCAACAGAGAGGGAGAGGGAGAGAGAGTGGGAGAGGGAGCGAAACGCTAAATAGAGAGAGAGAGAGAGAGAGTTGCTGGTTTGTAACGATTTGGGTTGGAAACAAAATACATATATAATTAATAACAATTAGCTTTTAGTCGCTAATTACTTTTTTAATCCCTTAAAAATTTAAAATCTCCCTCCAAATATTTTAGTTTTTTGGCTACTAAAATATTCTTTTGTCACTGAAAATATACTTTTGGCAACCAAACTTTTGGTCGCCAAAGATAATAAATAATTTTTTTTTCTTTTCATTTGGCTACTGAACAATTTTAGTAGCTAAAACAAACTATACGAATACTAAAATATTTTTTTGTCCCTGAAAATATACTTTTGGAGACCAAACTTTTGGTCGCCAAATATAAAAAATAATTTTTTTTTTCATTTGGCTACTAAACAATTTTAGTGGCCAAAACTAGCTATACGGCTACTAAAATTTTTTTATTCGCCAATTGTGATATTTTTAGTGACTAAATTTTTTTTTAGTCGCCAATAATCAATATTCCCCGACTAAAAAACATTAGTAGCTAAATATTTGACTTTTTTCGACTAATATTATTTTTGATTCCCAATTCCACAACTTTTGGCGACTAAATTTTTTTTAGTCGTCAAAAGTGGTCGCTAAAAGTGCATTTTGTTGTAGTGCCCTCTTTTGATTTCAAATCAAAACCCTAGGTTTTTCCTAAAATTTCCCCAATCAATACAATTTTCAAAGAACGAATAACTAAGCTAAAAATCATATAAAAGAGTCAAAGAAATCCCTAACTCAAAGTAGAAGACACGAAGAAATGATGGCTAGAACTTGGCGGAGTCAAAAACACAAAATGCTCAAATTAAAATGAAGCCCTCGACGTGCTCAACGTTTTTCTCCAAAGGACTAGGGCAAGGAAACCCACGAGTTGAGAGTATTTGGGGCTAGAAATGAGAACTATAGAGAGAGTGTGTGTGGATCTAGGGTTTTGGAATGTTGGAGAAAAAAATAAATGAAAAAGTGACTGAAAATAGCTCCCTCTCGGACTGATATATGCATAGACTACTCGAGCACAAGAATGGTCGCTCGAACAATAGACACAATAAGTGACATCGCTCGAGCAACCAAAACCACCGCTCGAGCGAACAATGACCCCCTCCTAGAAGTTCAGACCTGCAAAAGATCACTCGAGCACAAGAAATACCGCTAAAGCGAAGATATCAAACTCTCAGTAGTTTTGCAGGCTATAAAAGACCACTCGAGCGTAGGAATGGTCATTCGAGCGAACAAACAAAATTCTGGACAACAACTCTTTGAAGAACTAACCTCCCAACATGTTTTAAACACAACCAAAAATCCCAATAGCCAAACTCAACAAGCAACAAGATGGAAATGAAATGGACAACAGTTAAGTACATAGGTTCTCAGATCCAAAAGCAACAAACGGGTTGGGTCTAAACCAGAATCGTTATACTTTGTGGAGAAAAGAAACGACATAGAAGTGGGGAAAAATTATGGGTGATATTCAAGGATTCTTAAAACATTGTGTTATCCATTTTTATTGAGCTATATAATTTCTTTGAGAGAAATTTATTGAGTGTTTGAGCTTTTATTGTAAAAGGGTTTCCAATCTCTTATCATCTTTCTTGTAAAAGAGAGTTACATTTTTGTGAGTGATTGTTTTAGATAAAATCACTTGGGTTAGGTGTGACTAGCCCAAGATTCACAACTAGTTGGTTGGAGTGATCAGGGTTGATCAATTATTAAAGTTCACTAGCACTTGTAAAGCTAGGAGTGTAATTTTTATTTGACGAATAGTGAAGAAATCTCAAGGAGAATCTTAAGGAGTGGACATAGGCTTGGTTTGAGCCGAACCACTATAAATTATATGTTTGCTCTCTCTTCCCTTCCTTCAATTAATTTATTTATATTAGTCTCATTTATATGGCTTCATATTTATTTCTCATTTGGATTAAATTTTAATTTATTACTCATCTTTATTGTTTAATATTGTTAATTGTTTATTATTTGGGTTAATTTTTTAATTTAGCAATTTATGTAGAAGTTCAATTCACCCCCCTCTTGGGTTTCTTTCTGGGTAATAATTGGTATCATAGTAAGGGCTCTAGTATTTGTTTTGACTTAACAGTCTTAGAGTTTATCAATGGAAACCATTATAGAAGCATGAATTATTGATGGCCACTCACCTTCCAAGCCTCCATATTTTTCTAGAATTAATTATAGTTATTGGAAAAATAGAACAATGATATATATTCAAGACACAGACTATACAGTATGGAAAATTATTAAAAATGGTCCAAATATTCCTTCCAAAATTGTCGATACAAAGAGAGTCCCTAAAATAGAAGATGGATGGAATGAAAATGATATTAAGAGTATTCAAGCACATGATAAAGCCAAACATATATTATATTGTGCACTTGATCCTAATGAATTTAATACAATTTCTACATGTGATACTGCTAAAGAAATTTGGGATAAATTAGAAGTTACGCATGAAGGTACAAATCAAGTTAAGGAGTCACGTATTAGTATGCTTGTTCATAATTATGAATTATTCAAAATGAAATCTAATGAATCTATTTCTAAAAGGTTTACTAGATTTACTAATATTACAAATTATTTGAAAAATCTTGGTAAAGTATATACTAACAGTGAAATGGTAAGAAAAATTTGCAAGTGCTTACCAAAGAATTGGGAACCGAAAGTGACTACAATCCAAGAAGCCAAGGATCTTGACACACTCAGTTTTGATGAATTTATTGGGTCATTAATGACCCATGAGATTTTTATGAAGATCGACGATGATGACAATGACAAGAAAAAGAAATGAATCACATGCAAAACATCAACTCAAGAAAAACATGAAGACAACAACAACTCAAGTGATGAGGATGGTGACATTGCCATGGTCACTAAAAAGTTTAAAAATTTATTTAAAAGCGATAAACAATTTTAAAAAAAAAATCATAAAAAATCATTTAATGAAGATGAAGAAAAGAATGACCAAATATTATGTTATGTGTGTAAGAAACCGGGTCACATTAAATATGATTGTCACAACTTAAAGAAGATGAAATAAAAGAAGAAGAGCAAAAGAGGTATGGCAACATAGGGAGAAAGTGACTATAGTAGCTCAGATAGCGAATCAAATGACTCAGAAATGACAAATCTTTGCTTCATGGGGATTGAAGATGATGAGGTAATCGAAAATGCTCTTTTCTATGATGAATTGCTAGATATTGTTGAGGAACTTCATGAAGATTTTCAAAAGATAATTTCAAAAAATTCTACTGTTAAAAAATCAAATGCTTTGCTTGTCAATGAAAATGAAAGCTTGAAAAGGAAAATAATTCTTTGAAAAATTCTTTAAATGATTCGAAAATTAAAAGTGATTCTTTAAAAGAAAACATGGAAGATTTAAATAAAATAATTTTTAAATTCACACAAGGAACAGAATATTTAAATCAATTACTTGGAAATCAAATATGTGTTTTCGACAAAGCGGTTATTGGATACAAACCTCACAAGAAACAAACTTTTTTATAAAAATTTCTTTGTTAAAGTTTGCTCATCTAGGAGCCCACATAATACTTGTCGTTATTGTTTTAGAAAAGGGCACTTATTTTCATCATGTCCTCACGAGAAAAATTTATTAGGAACAAACATGAAATGGGTTCCAAAATCAAGTAATTCACAAACTAACAATCATGGACCCAAGAAGATATGGGCACCAAAATCAAACACTTGATTTTTTTTATTATTGTTATTATTATTTTTTTTATAGGTGTGCTACAAGGAAAAATTTGAAAAAGGAAATGCTATTTAGATAGTGGATGTTCAAGATACATGATCGAAGACAAATCAGCATTCACTACCTCATCTCTAAAAGATGGTGGATGTGTAACATTTGGAGACAACAACAAAGGAAAATCATCGGTGTAGGTAGTATTGGTAAAAGTCCCTCTCCCAGTATTGAAAATGTTTTACTTTTGATGGATTGAAACACAATTTACTTAGTATTAGTCAATTGTGTAACAAAGGAAATAAAGTTATCTTTGAAAAATCTCTTTGCAAAATAGAAAATCTCAAAGATAATAAGACTTTATTTGTTGGCCACTAGCATTAAAAAGGTTTGCATTTTTAATTTTTTTGATTTATTATCTTTTAAAATTACATGCCTCTTAGCACATAGTGATAATAGTTGGTTGTGGTATAGAAGACTTGGTCATGTTCACATAGACTTAATTTCAAAACTTTTTAAAAAGGATTTAGTCTTTGGACTTCCTAAAATTTCTTTTGAAAAAGGCAAATTATGTGATGCATGCCAATAAGGAAAACAAACTAGAATTTCTTTTAAATAAAAAAATATTATTTCAACTTTTAGACCACTACAACTATAATACATGGATTTAATTGGTCCTTTTAATGACACATAGTCTTGGTGGCAAACAATACATTCTTCTTGTAGTTAATGATTTCTCTAGATTTATATGGCTTAAGTTCCTAGCTCATAAGGATGATGTTTTTCCAAATTTTTCAAAATTATGCAGGAAGCTTCAAAATGAAAAAGGTTTTATTATTTCAAGTATAGAAACGAACCATGGTAGAGAACTTGATAATGATTCTTTTGAAAAATTTTGTAATGAAAACAATATAGACCATAATTTCTCGGCTCCTAAAACTCCTCAACAAAATGGTGTAGTTGAGAGGAAGACACTAGAAAAGATGGCTATAACCATGCTTTGTGAAAACTCTCTACCAAAATATTTTTGAGCCGAAGCCATTCATACTGCGCGCTACATTGTAAATCAAACTATGATTAGACCCATTTTAAAGAAAACCCCATATGAGCTATGGAAAGGAAGAAAACCAAAATATAAGTCATTTTCACACCTTTGGGTGTAAAATGTTTTGACTTGAACAACGACAAAGATAACTTGGGAAAATTTGATTCTAAATCCGATGAAGCTATTTTTCTTGGTTATTCTCCAACAAGTAAAACATATCGTGTGTATAACAAACGAACTTTAATTGTTGAAGAACCAATACATGTTGTATTTAATGAATCTAACTTTTCTGTTTCCAAAAAGATTGCAAGCAATGATGCTGTAGATATTGAGCAAGAAATGGAAAACTTAGATATCTCCAAGAAAATTGATGAATACCAAAAAGATGAACCGAAAAAACTTCATCAAGATCAATGTGGAGACAATCACAATTTGCCAAGGGAATGGAAATTTATATGGAATCATTCCATGGATCAAATTATAGGTGATCCTTCCAAAGGTATAATAACTCGAAACTCTCTTAGAAATATTTGTGGTAATTTAGCATTCATTTCTCAAATTGGACCTAAAACTTTTTCTGAAGCTAAAAATGATGAAAATTGGGTTTTAGCAATGCAAGAAGAATTAAACCAATTTGAAATAAACCAAGTTTGGACTTTAGTCCCTCGTCCTCAAAAGCACTCCATCATTGGTACAAAATTGGTTTTTCGAAACAAACTTGATGAATCCGGTATTATTATTATTAGAAATGCCTTAATCCTCTGCTTGATCTGTGCACTCTTCCTTTTCCAATCAGCTTCTGTAGGTGCATACCTAGTCTGAATGCATGCTGGTTATGAGGTACTTCACTAGTTTTATCGATACCTTTCCTACCACTTTGTCCTAATCCCATCCCAGGAATGTGACCCAATTTACTCATGAAGTAGATGGATTGGGCACTAACGTATACACCTTCATCTTCTGCCATGATAGTTTGAACTAGCTGGGCCTCTGCTAATGTAAAACCTGAGAGGAACACATCCTCCTCTCCATGTTGTATTTCTAGCAACGGTGACTTCTGGGGAGGATGAATGGATGAATTTCTGAAGACTGTAGCAATTCCTCTATCATATGGGTATTTTACCAGTTGATGCATCATGGATGATACAGCTTTCATCTGATGGAGCCAGGGCCCTTCCAATAGCAAGTTGAATATTGCGGGGACATCCATGACATTAAATTCAGCTTCGTGCTCAAATGGATCCATTGTTATTTGCACTTTAACTGTCCCCATAACCTCCTAACTAGTATTATCATAAGCCTGGATCAACTGAGTAGTGGGTGTGAAATCTGCCAGCTTTAGCCCTATCACATAAGTAGTGCGTGAAGGACAAACATTGATAGTCGACCCAGTATCAATCAAAACAATTGAGACCCATTTCTTCCGACATTCAAGCAACATATATAAAGGTTTGTTGTGTTCTAATCCCTCTAGTGATAATTCTTTGTCGGCAAAGGTTATTGTAGTGACTGTCTCTCTTAGGGTAATTAGCAACATCAACTATTCCGAAGTTGTGTCAATTGATAGCTTAGCCTTGCTTAAGGCTGACAACATCGCTTGTCGGTGCTCTCAAGAAGCCATAAGATACCCCCAGATGGAGATGTTTGGCTGGATCATTTTTCAACTATTTTAGAACTAGGTCTTCTTTCTCTTTCTCTTTCTCTTTCTCATCTTTTTGTCTTTGCCCGAAGACTTTCCTTGGTCTAGGTGTGGAGGCTTGAAGTAACACCCACTCGTAGGCAATTATCAGGCTCTACTCGAATCATCCCCACATTATTCTCAGGTTAGCTTTCTGGTTCTTTTCCCTTCTCTCTAGAACCCTTTCCTTTACTACTGCCTTTAGTTTTTCCGATGTTGATTTTTGGTTCATTCACTTTTCTCTCGGTTTTTCCATCAGACACTTCGCCACTGCTTGACCAACCATGACTGGCATTGGAATTTCTCGGATCCCACCATCCTATCTGTACATTTCCAAGGTTTAATTCTTCAAAGAACTGGAAATTGGCCAAGTCCTTCTCTAGATTGGCCAAGTCATCCAACCCCTGTTCAAGTACATCCTCTCTGACTATCATTGATAGAACATAAGTTAGGCAGAACAACCACAGGCTTCAATTGACCAATACGTACAATATACTTGCTAGGATTATATTCTTGCTCTGGTAGCTTCCCAACCTTAATCACAAGCACTTTGGCTATTTCCTTTAACACTACCACCATAAGGCTTTTGGGTTTTGGTTAGGTTAGAGATGTATCCAGGAATGTGTACCTTGGGTTTAGGTAGATAAGAGGGTGTGATATAGATGTTGGGGTTAGAAGTGGGCGATAATGTATGGATAAAGTTGAGACGAGGAGGTGGTGGGATTTTGTTATGGGGTGGCAATTGGTCGGTAGTGACATTGGGTTTTGGGAGCTGTGGAGGAGCTATGATTTTATTGTCAATGAGACCTTGAATCTCACGATGGAGACAGAAACAATGATAGGTATAATGTCCAAACTGTTGGTGAAAGGCATAGTATTTGGCAGGGTCATGTTTCGCTAGAAGTGGATTTGGAAGAGATCGTGGGTCAAGAGGTTTGAGATACGCTTTCTATCAAGATCTTCATGGCTTTGGTAAGGGACATATAGAGAGGGTTAAAGCTTTTGGTTTAGGTTCAGGCTAAGTTTGTTATTTGTGGACTGGCGTTAGCAAAGGAGTTGCTATTTTGGCAGTGGTGGTTGCGACTGAGTTGACCTCAGAAGGCTTCTGAGCCATGTTACTATTGCTGGCAGTGTTTGGATTGCGGCCAAAGGTCTTTTGTACCAGTTCTTTGTCATCCACTACAATTTCCTTCTTGATGGCATCCTCTATCTAAACTCCTATTTCATGCAGCTCTTTGATAGTGAAAAGTGGAAGGACTATAATTTTTTACAACATTTTTCCATGTAGATTTCTTACTAATATACAGATTTGATCTTTCTCCCGCAGTTTGTTAGTCATCATCGTTGCCTTGGCCCTCCATTTGGTAATGAAGGCTACAAAACCTTCGTTTGGTTTCTGTCGGGTTGCTTCTAACTCCCAGGTGGTTACTTCAATCTGAGTGTTGTATGCATATTGGGTGACGAAAGCCTCAGCCAATTCTTTCCAACTTTGTTTCACCAAATCTTTGAGTTTGGCATACCAGATGGCAGTCACTCCTGATAGAGTTCGTCTGAATAGAGATAGCTTTTGCCAACGAGTCAAACCCATAGGCTTTAGAACATCATAAAATAAACAGATATGCACCATAGGGTCACCAAATCCATTGAATCTATCAATTTGTGGCATCTTAAATCGTTCAGGTAGCTTGATAGCTGTTTCTATATATCCATCTTCGATGTCTAGGATAGAGTTGATTCTCTGTGACCTTTTAAACAGTTTCTCCAACTTGGCTAGTTTTAGCATAGTCGGATCAAACTCATTCATTTCCAGAGGAAAAATCCCTCTCGTTGGTTGTGGAAGGGGAAAAGGTCCTCCCGATGATTGCGCAGGAACCCTCAGGTCTTCTGGTAAGTTGGGTTCAAGAAATTCCTCAGCTGGTGGAGGTGTGATTGGATGAATCACTAGAGGTGGTTAAGTAGCAGATGCCCCAAATAGGCACCATAATTCAGCAACAGCATCACCATGGGTGGCACCTGTATTGGCAATAGCATCCATACTTCGTTGAATGGCCAATAACATGTCCACTATATTTTCAGGAACCTGAAGACACCCTATTTTTGACCGACCTCAAGACTTAGACGTCATCGCTTGTGCACTAGATGATTACGATTTTATTTGTTCGCTTTGAGTGCCCAATGTCCTTGGCGGAGTGCCCTGTCTTTGAGCCTTTGAAGCTTGTCCTTTTTGTGCTTTGTTTTGGACCAAAACCTTGTTCTTTCAAGCCTGGAACTTGTGGTGACCTGTCGGCCACCACCATAGGCTGTCGGCCATGGCTCATAGTTGTCGGCCATTGGTATGGTTGTCGGCCATTGGTATGGCCGGTCGGCCATTAGTTATGGCCAACGGCCACCAGTATCTTTTTCCAGATATTTGTTGACAGCTATGCCAACTGTTGGCACATTGAGCTGCATCTCCCTACACGTGTATGGTGGGATGTTTCTAAGCTTAAGGCTTGTTTTTCTATATATATGGGGTTTCCTCCCCCATTTTTGAGGGTTAGAAAATTTGGTTCCAAATTCTCTCTCTCTCTCTCTGGACTTCTCTCTCTCTCTCTTGTAATTTTATACACATTTGCTCACAAATCCTACACTTTTGCCTATACACCCTTGATAGAAGTTGCTAGTCTTTGGGCTGAGGTAGCTTGGGACTTGTTTTGAGCTCTAGAAGGAGGTTTTTGGCTTGGATTGTTGGCCAAATTGTGTCTTGGCTTCAAGAGCAAGGAAGTCCAAGCCAGTGGTGGCCGACGGCTACCACCAGCAGCCGATCGGCCACCATCAATAGCCGACCAGCCACCATTGTTGGCCGACCGACCATTAGCAGTGGCCGACCGGCCCCCCTGTCGGCCACCAATGCAAATTCAACAGTGTGCTCTTGAGACAAAATAGAGTTGATCTAGAGAAGGAGAAAGCGTAAATGCTTCTACCCAATAGAGGCTTGCAGCAGCAAAATAGTGGCCTTTCGGGTGAAAAATCGAGCATGCATGCATCCCTCAGTTCCTGTGGCCTTCTAGTTAATTTGTTTAGTTAATTAGTTGTAGCTAATGCTTGCAAGTGATGTAATTATTCAAGTAGATTAGTTAATTAGTTCATGTTGTAATTAATTAGCTTAGTTGCTTTGTAATATTTGATTAACTTAGGTAGTTAATTATTTATTTGTTTTACTTAATTAGCTTAGAATAGTTAGTTAATCCTTTTAAATGTTATAATAGTTAGCTTAATTAGCCTAGTTAGCTAGTTAGCTTTCATTCATTCGGACCCTCCTTCGCGAGGGCGTAAGGTTGTAAAAAGTGTGCGTGTGTGTATGTCTTCCAAACCCACGTCTTTCTCCCTTTTATTTAATCGCTTTTGATGGTTAGATTAGGGACATGTTTTAATTAGCATACCTTAAGCTTGCATCCATTCATTCGTATTGCATGCACCGAGGCTCGACGCATTATCCAAACTGCATTGCCATTTCAATACTTCTTTGAATACGTGTTTAATCGCATGTTGTTCAAATCGATCCATATGTCATATTAGTAGCCGAGCCTATTAATTGCATTCTTCGCATGCCTTGCATTAGACATCTTGTATAGTTAGGATCATGCATCTTTCTAACTAGTTTCTATTTTAGCTTGGAGTACTAGGTGAGTTTTTTATGCTTTAGCATACTTGCATGAATGCAAATGTTGCCATGATTAGCATGCTTGCCATGAGGCAATGTGCTTAAATGCTAAACTGTTTGAATGCCTGTGGATGAAGGCTTGTTGTTTGAATTGGAACGATTCAACAAATGTGCATTTTAAGCCCACTTTGTTAAGTGGCAAATCATGTTTTAAGGCCACTTGAGGTGGCAAATTCAAACCATTTTCGCAAACAAACATGAGTTGAATTGTTCCAAATTGAGTAAACTAGTCTATACTTGATTGTGCACATCACATAGTAAAGCTAGCGTAATAATCAACAAGAGGACATAATGTCTATAAAAAAATCATATCATGATTAGTAAAGGCCGATCTTTGATCGGGCGAGCGGGGGTGCTCAATTCACGACCTTCCCCTTTCGTACCTAAGTTCTCGAGTCGAGGTAACTTTGGTGATGACAGACACGTGGCCTTTGGCACGAGTCATGAGTTTCCTAAATTTTTTCAAAAATAAAATATTTAGATGGCGACTCTATATCTAGCAAAGCAATCCAATTTTGGCACTTTTTGAGTCAAAATCAATTTTCCAAAACGATTTGTAGGATTTAGACTCTTTGGTGTTTATCAGTTTCACGTTATACTTGTGAGATTAGATTCAAAACCGAGGGAGTCCGAACTGTAGGGCTTTCTTTTGAACCTTCCAAAAGGGGGCACGAAAAAGGCGAGCCACACTGAGCCATCACTGATTCTGATGAATTGAGCGGGGATGATCTAGTTGGTAAGGAAAGGGTACTATGGACAATTGATGAGGCTTTCGCTCTTCTTCGTGTAGCTGGTAGTAAAGAAACTAAAATGGCTGTCCTTAAACCAAATCTGCAGTCTTACAGAGTCTACCAATGCTAGTCTACAAAACTTGAGGGATATTAGACCGTTCTGAAGCTATGGTGCTACACTACCTTGCAAAAATAAAATGGAACCCCCAATCAAAATTTTATCAGCATGCCAGCTTAACTGATTACTGCTAAATCATACTAAAAAATTGAACTCAACCCCACAAACTGAAATGCCTGAACAATTCATCTGAATCTGAGAATCCTAATATTGATCCCATACATTGCACATAGCACATAGAAGAAAAGAGAACAAACACCCTTATGGGGGGTAGGGTTACTATGTCCTAGTTTTGAAATGATCTAGGATTTCACTACTCAAACAAGTGGTATCATACATCCTAGAAATGGAAGAGCATCTTGTCCTAATTTTGGAAGGTACTATGGCTCACTATATGTACAAGGCTCTACTCTAGGGGTTCAAGTCAAGGTGACATTACGAAAGAGTCCTTTCGATAATAACCAGTGAAGATCACAGGAAGTCAGAATAGTCAATATACCCTCTCTTCGAAGTCCAAGAACCTTAAATAGCAGAGCTACCCTTTTTTATAGATCTTGAAAAGTTATTAACACAAGGTCTCAAAAGTAATGTCAATATAGATATAATGTCACAAAAAGCTTGGTTGTGCTCCCACCACTATCTGGGTAACAAAGGGACTTTAAGTGCACGAATGCATGCAATGCCATGAACAATGAATATATAAGTGAAAAGAAAAGTCATATCATGGAGTTTGAGTCAAGGTTTCATAAAATCCCCAGCAGAGTTGCCAAAAACTATAACATCACCCGAGGGGTACCCACATGCGTTTAAATAGTTCGGACCCTCGATTCTTTAATTTAGTCTCATGAGTGCAATGTGAAACATAGGTGGGAGTCCAGATTTGGAAATTTTTATGGAAATCCATTTTATTTCCAAACCTTTGCTAGAAATGAACTACATCATGAGATCTTAGAGTCGCCACCTAATATTTTCAAAAAACTAGCAAACCTGTGACTTGTACTAAGGCCATTGTTTGTCGTAACCAAGGATGCCTGGCTCAGAACCTTAGGTATGAGAGGGGAAGGTCATTAATTGAGCACTCTCACTCACCCAATCAAAAGATCGACCTCTACTAAACCATGATATGAATTTTATTAACTTTGTATGTCCATCTTCCAATTATTTAATAAATCCTAAAATTTACTATGTGAAGCAAACAAGTATAGACTATACTATTTATTTTGGAACTATCCGATTTCATGTATTTTGAAAGAGTTTTGAAGATGTACAACTCAAAGAAATTGAGTTTAGAAACATGAACATAGACATCATTCCAAATTATGCGACACAACCTCCATCTACCGATATTCATACAATTATATCAACTAAGCAAGTAGCCACATGGTAGGATGCTAAACATAGTAAGAAAAACACACACGCGGGATGTTAAAGTATACTTACATATTTACCGACATCCCACGAACAGCAACAAGACAAAGTTAGCAAAATATGCATGATCTTATGTATAAAATCCTAATGCAATTCACTCATGAGATGCAACTAAAGATTCGATTTCTAATATATGACATGTGAAAGAATATGAGGTAGCACACATAATCACATAGGAATTGATTAAATCCACAAATAAAAACTTAGTCGAATTAAGATGCATGAAACATGGATGCAAAGCATGGATATAATAAGAAGAAAAATATGATGCTTATGTACAAATAAAGAAAGCAAGTAAAAGAACGGGATAGAAAG
This sequence comes from Camellia japonica, assembly GCA_030407325.1. Lineage (NCBI taxonomy): Eukaryota > Viridiplantae > Streptophyta > Magnoliopsida > Ericales > Theaceae > Camellia > Camellia japonica. The sequence goes on along the minus strand of JAPPVO010000014.1, from coordinate 77,350,403 downwards.
AAACGGGGTGGGGGCTTATTAAAACACTTTGAATAAATAATTACAAACCGAATGAGAGAGAAATGAAGAAAATATTTCAACAAAATAAAATAAATAAATAAATAAATAAAAACCTCACAAAACACTCAAATAAAACAAAATAGAAGCTTCATCAATCTCGAAAATCGTCGGAAACTATCATGCTCAACGTAGGACGACTGCTTTGTTCAAAGTTAGCCAGCCGGCTGACCAACTAGGCATAGCAAAACATGTCTTGTTGCAACACTGGAAAAAGAACAAACAAGGAATATGTAGTTGGCTCAACTATCCACTTCCAGTTAGATTGCAACAAGACTAATATGAAATTAAAGTAAGAAACAAATATAAGATAGAAAATATAAGAAAATGAAATAATTGAAAATTCACCTTCTAAAGAAATATTGGACTACTTGATTTCCAAACATCCTTTTGATCACCCTCAAGGTTGCGAATTAAGTTCTCAATTATCAATTCGAAATCTTTGAATTTGAGCTATACCGATGGCTTCAAACAAGTGTAGGAAATGATCACTTGGTTTCAATGAGTTTCTTGGGAGGTTTTTGTAATGAAAGATGAGATATATGAAGGCCAAAGACAGCTTCATTACTTTGGCAAGACAACACTCCTATTTTCAAAGCTTTCTTTTCTTTCTCAAACTCTAATTCAAGCTCATCATTCTCTCTACAATTCTTCTCTCAAATTCATCTCCCCAAATTCAAGACTTGAGCTCTCCTTATATAGGTAATGCAAGTGGAGCAATGGTGGAAGACAAAGTGGAGAACTAATGGAGAATTTAGGGAAGATAATGGCACTAATGGAGCAGAAATGGAGTTAATGGAAGAAAAATATGGAGCATTACCCTCAATGGATCAAGCACTACGCACTGGAAGCTGAGTATACATGCATTTGGTGCAAAATGGGTCAAAATATGGGGTTGTGAAGTGCCCCACCTGAGCCAACAAAAAAAATTAGCCTGAACTATCCTTGGGCAATCAATTAGTCGGCCGATTGGCCGAACAACCGGGCGGTCGACTGGGTAAGGAGAAAGTTGGCCGTTTTGCTTCGGTTAAGTCCAGCTTCACTCCGGTTGTCCGACGGGGCTTAAACACTTGACCAAAGCAAGCTTTAGGTTGGGAACAAAGCTCAAATTTCATCTTTTTAAGGAGGATTTTGTGGGAAACACATTTTTATTTTCATCATCGGGTGATCAAAAGAAAGCACCCAAATCTTAGGGTTGGTCAAAATAGGGTGTCCACATTTACTATAATGCTTGGCCACGCTTGAGGAACGCCACCCTATGATGTACTCGAAACAATAAGAAATTCCTGATTTTTCAGCTCTAATTTGGAATTGAATGTCCTAAGACTAGTCCGAATTTATCCTAACACCATTAAAATCTCATTCATAACCAATTTGAGCCTCATTAGGTCCCTATGATCCAATTATATTCTATTCTCTCTTGACTTTGCACAAGTTTAAAAAAAATACTACATTCAGCGCGTTATTTTATGTATAAAAAAATAAAAAATAAAAAAGAGTTTAGAATTTTAGAAAGTTGTTCATGTTAGTTTGTAAATTTTTCAAAGAGCATTCCAATAATATGAAAAATCTTATTTCAAACGAAATTTTAGTAGACATTTTCTGATCATTCAACTATTTTTGACAAGAGAGGATAAAATGGTCTTTTCACAAAATCTACAAACCATAGTTGGACCGAGCTTTTTATATTTTATTTAGGGGCTACTTTATTATTTAGTTTGGACTAATTTTGAAAAAAAAAAAAAGGTGGCCCAAGCCCAAAATCCATTTTGAAATTTTTTTCCCTCACTTGTTGGCAAAAAATTACAAAAATCTGCGCGCAACCCTATATGACTGAATCGTCCCTCTCCCATGGTCAAATCAGATCCAACAGCTAATTTTTAATTTGCAATCCCATATCGTTTTTTAGCTAAAAAATACTCCTCTAAGAGCCTATATAAACGCCCCTTCACCTTCAATATTTTTCGTTTAAGGTTTGAGTTTAAGAAGCCATTTTCTGAATTTAAGAGATTACTCCAATTACTTCGAGAAATCTTGGCTATCTAGCCCCTTGGTGCATTGACTTGACCATTCTAGTATAAAGTTTTCGTATTGAGTCTAGTCTCGAGTCATTCATATAAAGATGAGCCGAGAGTTCTTCTAAGCAAAGAGAAAAACTTAAGGGTAGCAAGGACTTCACCATTGCAGTTCTATGGTTCGAAAGGTTAGTGTTTTTCTTTCTTTTTATTATTGTTGTTCATTTTTTGTCTTTCATTTTCAGTCATATGGGCATATGACCCTTATGCGATCAAGTCATTTTTGACATAGTTTCACATAGGTTAGCTATCTAAAGTTTTGTTTATTTTGTATATCCCCCATGCATGCTTCCAATCCTTGTCTATCCTCTTATATTTTGCTTATTTCCCTCTTTATGCATACCTCCTATTCTAGCTCTCCTATACATTTATTTATTCAGACATGTCATGTATAAGTCTTACCAATTTTAGATTTAAAATTGCCATGATGATTAGTAGAGGTCAGGTGTTATGGGTGCGTAAAACATTCCTATCTTGTACCTAAGTCCCATAATCAAATTCTCTGGTAATGATTGATCAGTTGCTTTTAGGGAGTCATTTTATGATTCTTGGTCTTTAAAACCAAGTGGAGACTCTGAGTTTGGATTATTTCACTACAACAAAACTAGGTTTTTACGAATTCACATCAATGACATACAGTAAATGCAAGCCGTGGTTTCTCACTTTTACAACTTTCTTTTTTTGCATGTCGTAAATAATTTTCCAACCACGACGTGTCTATTGCGTAGGTCGTGAATGCTAATAACGACGATTTTTTTATAGCTTGCAATGTTAGCCATAAATAATAAAACTTTCTATGACGTGCATATGGCATGCCGTTAATACATTAACTATACATGACACGTGTACACAAGTCATTAAAAATATTGAACATTTCACGGCGCACAAAAAGCCAGTCATTAAAAATTACACTTTTCACGACACAAAAAAAGCCTATTATTTAAAATATTGCACTTTCCACAACATGCAATTGCTATTGTGAAAGGTGAGATCGAAAAAAAAATAAAATAAATAAATAAATAAATAAATAAAATAAAATTAGCGCCAAAATGAAAATTTCAGCGCCAAACACCAAAAAAAAATTTAAAAAATAATAATCAAAACCCTAAATCTTCAACCCTAACATCCTCTATTTCTCTCTCTACTCTCTCTCTCTCTCTCTCTCTCTCTCTCTAAGTCTTCGTCTATTTCTTTGTCTCTCTGACATTCACATTTACACTCACACAAGCACAAACCCTAGGCCACCATTCAACACCAAAAAGCTATTACACCTCTCGATTTGCCTCAAAGAATCATCAAGCCCTAACACATCTCTCTCTCTCTCCCTCTCTCTCTCGACAATGGCGAGCACTTTCTTTTCCAATTTCCATTACTCCGACAGCCTAACCATCGTCAAAATCTCCGTCTACACCACCATAGTTTGCGAGGCGGTCTCATGGGTTCTAATCTACCGAACAACCTCCTACAAGTCCCTCAAATCTTCCATCGACAAAGCTTCAAAGAAGCTCGAGACCATGAAGACCGACTCTAACCCTTCCAAGCTCAGCCTCAAGAAGTCCAAGACCAAGAAGATCGATCGCATTGAGTCCAGCTGTGATCTCTCTCTCTCTCCTCTCTCTCTCTCTCTCTCTTCAAGTTCAAATCTAGCGCTGTTATCACTCTCGTCCTCTTCGGCCTCTTGAACTCTCTCTTCGAATGCAAGGCCGTCGCGAAACTTTCCTTTCTTCCTACTAGAATTGTCCAGAAGATGAGCCACAAAGGCTTGCAAGGGAAAGATCCGACTGATTGTTCTACGGCATTTTTGTACTTTCTGTGTTTGATTAGTATTCGGACCAATTTGCAGAAGTTTTTAGGGTTTTTGCCACCAAGAGGTGTCACTAGAGCAGGGCATTTCCCAACTCCAGATCCCAAGAGCAATTGATTTAATCCAAATCCTAATTGATCAATTTCGGGTACCCTACTTCCTTCTTAGTTATTCTGAAATTTTTAGTTTTGGTTGTGTAATTGAGGGATTTTCTAATAAGTACTTGAATTGATTTTAATTCAAATAGAATTTATTGATTTATCTGATACTTGATCTTTAAATATATCCTTTGCTAGGGTTACATGTGTATGTGCAGTTGTGCACTATACAATTTTGATGATATTGGTGTCAAAGTTATTTGATTGATTCTAATTGGTTTTATGGTCATGATGCTTTAAGTTTTGTGATTATTCTTGTAAGAATAGAGAAATATGGAGAGAAGAGCTTGAGTAAAATTAGTAGCACTAAAATTGAATGTATGGAATGTAATTTTAGTAACAATACGAGTAAAAATAATCGAGAAGTGAGGATTGAAACTAAAAGACAACAAAGATTGAATATTTTCGTTACTTGAGTCCAATTATTGAAAAGATGGAGAAGTTGAATACAATGTGATCTATAGAATAGAAGTATGTTGTTGACTTCTGACATATTATGTGATCAATGAATACTAACAGAACTGAAAAGAAAATCTTATAGTAAAGTTATTATGCCATCCTAATAGCTAGATCTTATTGGATTGTGGAGTTAATTCGATCTTGCTTGATCCAATTTTTAAGTCATGCTTTTTTTTGTATGTGACTTGTTTTTAGGCTACAAGAAACAAACTAGGAAACAACATTCAATCATTGTTGTAATTAGGCATAAGTAGAGATTTGAAGGAAAGTTACTAACATCTGCATCTCTCGTCGTAATCCACTCCACACTTTCCAACTAGACTTTGTCAGTTTTGCATTCAAATTTCAGAAGATATCTTAAATTGAGTTATATACTTGTTGCATAGTTGATGTCTGTTTGCTAAGAAAACAGAGGAAGCTGGAAAGAAAATGAATTTTCATAGGCAATGGTTATTTAGATATACAGTAATGCTAGGTATCATGAAAAGTCTTTCATGAAAATGATCATGAAAGGCTTGTGACCTTTGGATTACACTTAGAATAAAACACCACACACTAATTAAGGTAATCTAAGGGTCACAAACTTTTCATGATCATTTTTATGAAAAAATTTTCATGATCCCTAACATTTCTCTTAGATATATCAATCGATTGGGGCTTGATTGGCTTGGTCTTTAACTGAGGTCATCTAAGTGGAATTTATTGCTTGGCTCTTCATCCGACTATTGACATTCTGCTCATTGGAGGTCGTGACTCTGTTTGTCGGGTATGATTCATTACCACATATAAGTTACAGTACACAATGTTATTTTTGTAGTATTTCAAGCTCTCCTTAAAGTGCATATAAAATTTGAATTTAATCTAGAAAGATTATTCTCTTACTTGGATGATACATCATGCGTTTAGGTTTGGGATATCTGTAGCAAGATGCAAATTCATGCACTATCTGGATATGAGAACACTGTTTGCTCAGTTTTTACTCGACCTATGGTAGGCAAAACCTTTTCTGTGGTGGAGGAGAAATGATGGTTTAAATTAACATAGGCACACTTTTTTTTTTTTTTTTGCTTTGTTTTTTTCCTTGTTTCTTATGAAATTATTATTGTAGTGTGCAGAGTTATTTCGATTAAATTTAGACCATATAGTAGTTTTCGACAGTTTTTACTGGTCCTCTTATCGAAGCTTTCATAAGATATATGTAGGACACTTTCATGGCAATGATTAGTTTGTCAAACACATCAATACCTGTCCGATGTTTACAAAAGGTTTCAGTACTGTTTTCTTGATTGTGATTGTTTACTTTAGGTTTTTCCAGATGAAAAATAAAAGTTAGAACAAAGTTAAATGCGTATGGTTGTCATTGCAAATTCATACGTAAGCACACGTTTATTGCTCTCAGCCTACTACCATTTTGAGACAATATGGACTTGACAAGTATGGTGCCTTGTATCTGTGACATTTGTGTGTCCATGATCACAAATCATATCTTGAAAGTGAGATTCTAGTGATTTAGGTTGAGGTTTGTATATATAGTTATTCTTTATTACGTTGATTACAAGGGAAGCATTAATAGTTTGGTAAAATGAAGCTTGCCGCTTATGGGTAAATAAACTTTTGGAATAATGGTGGTTGTGAAAAGAGAGTTAACTTGAAGATAATTGCATATGAGCTAAGAAGGTGAAATCATAAAATTTTTAAAAGTATTTTTAGATGCTGCTGTATGTGCCTAGTTGGAATTATGAGGACTCCATTCTGAAGGTTGACAACTGTTAGCACGTATGTTGAGCTATTCTAAATGCATTAGTTCTAAAATAAAATTGCATGTGCTGCTTAAAATGTATTTTGTACCTCTAGGCTCAATAAAATTGTGACAGAATCTTATGGGAGAGAAATTGTATAAAAATTTTGAGTGGCTTCAACATTAGAATATTTTTCTTCATCTATTAGATATATTATACTTTTTTGTCATGTCAGAGATGCCAGAAGCATAGGGTGATCTAATAATTTATGTGAAAGGACACAATACAAAAATATACATCTGTTGGTGATCAACATGAAAGTAGAGAGAGACTGGGCCCTTTCCTCTCAATGTTGAAAATATAGAGAGAGAGCCTTGGTCTCCAACAAGGATTTGAGCTCTCTGGTATGACAAAGTAGAAAAAGGTTATGCTGTGTAGTTTGTGCATTATAACATTTATTTATAGCAAGGAAGTCCTTTTCTTGTGATCAAGCCTCATTGTGAAATGTTTATTCCAGGATCCACAAGTTGTAACTGGCTCTCATGATACAACGATAAATTTCTGGGATCTTAGATTTGGTAATCAATATTTTGGTTTTTATTTTTTGTGCTTTTGTTTGTGTGTTTCTTTTCTCCTTTTAGTTTCTAATGATAGCAATTGATTTTTGTTTGGCAGGCAAAAAATGACAACCCTTACACACCATAAGAAATCTGTGCGAGCATTGGCTTTACATCCCAAAGAGTATGTATCTGTAAATATAATTTGTTCCTTTGCAAGTTGAGTGTTGATGCAATTGAATCAACCCATGATAGTGCACTCGCAAGAAGATATTTGCATAAATTTTGTACCGTTTAGAGCTTTAAGATAATTTTTTTTTTTTTTTTTGTGGGATGGTTTAGAACTTTTTGAATGGTTTTGAAGTTGAGGACAATTTTTTATGTTTGGAAATATAGTTTTTGGATGACTTGTAATGTATAGACAATTTTTAGATGTTCGAAAATTATAATAGTTTTTTTGATGTTTGAAATAATATTTTGGTGGTTGATTGATACTTATATATATGTGTGTGTGTGAAACTTGTTTGTAATATTTTTTTTAGATTGTACAGAACAGGTGAAATAGAACATGTGGAATTAAAAAAAAAAAAAATACTAAATATATTCTACGATGGGCAGAATAGGCCATTGTGTTAAATATTTAATGACTATCAATGAGTGTCATGATTTGTCTCTTGAATTAATGGCGTGCAAAAATAGTCATAGAAAAATTAAACCTAACGTATAAGATGCATTGTTAAAAGTTTTAACGATATGCTATGGCATGCCGTTAAAAGTGAATGACTTTCCATGACTGGTCATAATATGATGTTACCTTTTGCGTTGTAAAATTATATTCACGGCATGCATTTGGCATCGTAAAAACCCTTTTTGGTTGTAGTGTTTTTTGTTTGGATACTTAACCTATGTGGGAAAAGGATAAAAAAAATCTATACAGGTCAGATGATGTATTTAAGTGGGCTCCGGTTAAACTCTGTTAGGTTTTTATTCTTGGCAACCCCGTTTGACAAAACTCCTTTGAGTTGTAATTTTATTCGCCATTTTTATTTCAGTGAGGCTATGAGTTGTTAGAGGCGAATCCAACCCGAATCGTGCGTTGCAGAGAAGTTTGTGATGTCAATGCTTTCAAGATTGCCACTTTGGCCGAAGCAAAATGCAAAATTGCATTCAAAATTGCATGTCCGCCGTTTCTCGCTCGAGCCAAGGAATTCTCGCTCGAGCTAAGGCTTTCTCGCTCGAGCCAAGGAGTTCTCGCTCGAGTGACGGATTGCGTCCATACAAAAACCTGAGAGAATTGATTGGTCGCTCGAGCCATGGATTCGTCGCTCGAGCCAAGGCACTAGTAGAAATAATGAAAACTAAGCTCCTCGCTCGAGCGAGAAAAGCTTCACTCGAGCAAGATTCAAAATCCGGATTTCTTAAGGAGTTGGTTTTCTTCCAAATCTAGGATTACTTTTGGTTTTCTATAAATACTTGTTTTCTCCCAAAGCTAAGGGTACTTTTCTCCATATCTTCTTTTTGGTTCTTAAGGTTTATATCTGGAGATATTTTGTTAGTTTTCTTTGATATTTTATTGAGTATTCAACTCATGGTTTAAAGAGAGTACATCAAATGTTTTGTTTGTTATATACAAGAGAGAGAGAAAGAGTTGTTCTTCGGTGGATTCTGAAGAATTCGAGCCTGAAGCTTCGGTGGATTCTGGAGTGGCTCATCGTAAAGACAATTCCGAGGTGAAGACGGGGTTGGAAGAGGCACATAGATGTTGGTTCAATTAGGCGTAGATTCGCTAGATAATTGAGAGTATACCTGTGTAATTCCTTTAAATCTTCTTAGTGGATTGTTTTGTGGCTGTTGCCTGTGGTTTTTTAATCACAATTGGAGGTGTCCAATTGTGGTGTTTCCACGTTAAAATCATTGTGTCGATTTGTCTTGATTGTTTGATTGGGATTGTTATATATTGCTTAAAATTGATACATAATCACAAATCAACATCTAGGGGGTTTCTAGATTTTTCAAACTCCATTTGACCAAGTTTTCAATGGTCTTCAGAGATAATGCGATATGAAAATTACAAGCCGATTGCACTTATCCTCCAAGGAGGCTAGTTGCATTTACACCCTACTGCTAGTGAATAGCAATTTACCTTTCATCTACTAACCTGCACATTTTGACCCACTTAAAAGAACAAACAAGTAGAGCCCCCTTTCTAGAGGAGTAATTGGTTTTTTTGAGGTCATCAATATGTGCATACGGGCTCATAAATACAGGGGTAAACTGATAATCACTAATAGTTTAGGAGGTTTTGGTGTAATTAACCATACACAAATTTCAAACTACTATAATACTCAACATACAAACCACACAAATTTATTATATTTTTGTACATTACTTATACATAAAAAGAGATCAAACAACTAGTTTGGCTGAGCAAGCTAGTTATATTTTGGGTTATCTTGCACAAGAAGGGAGGTTTTGCATGTCGTTGTCTCAAACATGACATTTTATTCGAGGTTTTGTTCCAAACCTTAATACACTACATAGTACAAATACCAATATTTTGTTTTTCTTAATTTATTTTTAAGAGTACTAGTGATTACCATCAAGCAGTGTCATCTTCCCCATTTTCAATCTTCATTTGCTCTAAGAATAACTTTCCTTTGAGCTTGCGAGAGAGAATTTTTTTGTAGTACTTTTCTGTACTAATCCTTTTGAATAATGGAGGGTTTTGTGGGTTTAGAAGGCTAGCTGAAGGTCCGATCTCAGCTTCAAACCTAGGGTGGAAAAACATTGCAATGGACATTCTCTCTTTTACTGAATTCACCGTTGCTCTGTGCTCAATGCTATTGTAGAGACCATTACTCAATATCTGCAAATTGATACCATAAATCTCAATAAAATATCACATTGTGCCACTTGGCAAAACCTAGAATTTTACTAGACCATAGCCTGAGGAAATCCATGAAAAAAGTTTAAAAATTAATTTCATACATTGTTCACTTAACTGTTATATTTTTCTTACATTGATAGGAGCCATCCAATATTTTTGTACAGTACTTAAAGTTATACTATTTTTCATGTATTGCCCTCGAATTTGGGTCAGATAAAATGTCATATACCGTCTAGTGGTGTCCAAGTGGCTTTTATTCATTTATTTATTTTATTTATCAAATTTTGAACAGTTTGTTGGACCAATTAAGAAAAATTATCAGGATTTGACTATTGTAATAAAATAAACACTGCATATTTTATTTTGTCATTTTAATTCCTAGTTTTTTGATTTATTTTTAATTTAAACCATCAACCTATTTCCGTTGAGTAAATATTTTAGTTATTAAACTCAATGAAAAATTATATTTTAGACATTTTATATACACTTACATTAAATTTAATAACTAAAATACTATTTCTTCCGTCCATTTTACTCAATGAAAATGCTTAGATATGGTTTTAGATTGAAAACAAATTAAAATTTTAGGGTTTAAATTAACAAAATTTAAAACTCGTAATTTATTTTGTTACAAAAGTCAAACATTAGCGGTTTTTTTTTTTAATTTTCCAAAAATAAAGTTTTAAGTACCAAATTAAAGTGATATTTGATAAAAATAAAATCTGAAATTTGAATACTAAATACTTAATATTTGAAGTTGAATGCTTGTTTTGATAAAAATATGAGTATTGAACTATAAAAAAATTATTTGATTTTGAAATATAAAATTTATTATTTTAAAATTTTATCTTTCAATTTTTATATATTGTGGTGGCGAGGTGTTGATGGTGGAGGAAGAGGAGGAGAAGAAAGTGGCAATGTCCACAACAATGGTGGCTATGGTGCTGATGTGATACCCTGTTCCGTAATATGTCAATTGATCCTTAATATGAGTATAATTATGTGATTGATATGATTTCATGTGTCATTATGTGAAAATAAGTGGTTTTGAATTTCTACTTGTTTACCGTAGGAATATCTATTTGATTCTTCCGCTTCGGAAATTAAAATCGGCCACAGAACCCGAAAATTGATTACGCCATTGTGGTTGGCATAATTTTTAGAATCGATGGTGAAATTTAATTGGAAATTGATTCAGATCAAATTAGATTGATTAAATTAATGAATTAAGTGCCCAATTGTTTATAATGAAATAATGTGTTGAGTGGGGCTAAAAAGGGGCCTTATTATAATCAATTCCTCTTCCATATATCATTTTGGCTGATGCTAACTCAAGATAGAAAGGAGAGGGTCGGCCTTAGAGAGAGAGAGAGAGAGAGAGAATTGTGTAGTTTGGCTCAAGGCTTGGAAATCTTGAAGATTAAGTCCAAGAATTGACTAGAGTTTGGAAGATTAAGCTCCTTGGTGAGTAATTCATGTATTTTTAGTTATCATCTTGTGAATTTGAGTTTGAAAGAGGGTCAAGAACATGGATTAGTTTGATCATAAGGAGATTGAGTTGAATTTGTTGTAATGAAGACCCATATGTGCATGCATGTGTGTAATTGCTTTGAATATTGCATGTTTGAGCTCAAAGGGCATGATCCATGTAAATTTGTAGTTGAAGCTCATGTTTTAATTACCTTCCATCATCTAAATTGAGAGTAAGGGTTATATAGCACATGCATGTACAATTCATGAGGATATGAGCTTGAATGCATGAATTTGTTATGTTAGAGTGAGTTTGATGGGAGATTGGGGCATGCATGTGATTTATTTATGAAATTAAGCTTCATTGGGTTGTAATTTGGGGTTTATACCATGTTAGTATAATTATATTTGAGATTTGAGCCATTGCATGCAAGAAATGTTGGCTTGAAGGTCGAATTGGGGTTCAAGAACACAATCTGGGAAACCCAGAATTTTGATGTCCGCTCGAGCGGGGGAAGTGCCGCTCGAGCGGGAAATACGTGCTCCCAGTACTTTTTGCAGACTTGGTGTCCGCTCGAGCGGGGAAGCTTTGTAGACAGGCCTTCCGCTCGAGCGCTCTATTTAACGCTCGAGCGTATTTTTCATGCAACCAGTACTTTTGCAGGCCCTAAGGGTCCGCTCGAGCAGGGACCCTGTTTTCTGAAATTTTGAAAATGCATTATTTGTTCTGTTTTTCCGTTCCCTTTCACTTCTAAGCACTCTTAGGCATACATTGAGCATTGTAATTGAATTAAAGAAATAAGAATGAAGCCTAAAGAGGAATATGTGAATTAAAGAACGGATTGAATTATTTGTGACCCATATGTGTTATGTGATGTGTAGGGTCAAGCTCTAGGGCAATTCAACCAACCGATCACAGTGAGTAATATCTGACATATGTTATTGTCCAATGGCTACTTCTATGTAAGTTTTGTAAAGTTCATTAATTTGAATGGTGGACACAATTTGATACGAAAGGCCTATGAGCCAGTTTGATATGAGAGGACTATGAGCCAGTTTGATAGGAGAGGCCTATGAGCCAATTTGATATGAGAGGCCTATGAGCCAGTTTGATACGAAAGGCCTATGAGCCAGCTTGATATGAAAAGCCTATGAGCCAGTTTGATACGAAAGGCCTATGAGCCAATTTGATATGAAAGACCTATGAGCCAGTTTGATACGAAAGGCCTATGAGCCAATTTGATATGAAAGGCCTATGAGCCAGTTTAATATAAATGTGGGCCGAAGGCCGTTTGATATAAATATGGACCGAAGGCCGTTTGACATAAATGTGAGCCGAAGGCCGATTGACATAAACGATTGGGTTGAAGGCCGATGGACATGAATGAAAGTTTGAATGGGCCAGAGGCCGTTTTGACACAAATGAAAGATTAAAGGGCCAAAGACCAGTATGTTTGGAACCACAGTCACTTGACTTAAATTGTATATATATATGTTAAATAGAAATATGAATTGGGCCCAAGGCCGTTCGAAATATGTTGTTCTACATATTGAAGTATCTTCTTATTTGATATTATTTATTGGGCTTTCGCTCACGCTCATTCGTGTGTTTGTAGGTGAGCTAAGAGAGGTCCAGACCCAGCCCCGGTGAAGCCAGTGTGGAACAACCAAGTTTTTGAGAGTCAGCCCCTACGTCTCACGCACGAGACTCTTCTTCGCCCTATTTTTTGGTATTTATATTTTGTCGTGTTGGCGAGGACTCTGTATCTGTTGTGTACAGTTTTAACGGGGTGACTTAGACTAATGATCCTGTCTGTACAGAACCTTTTGTTACTGTATTTTCTAATGTGAGTTGTTAACATATTTGTGTCTGGAATGTTATGACGTGCATATAAGCACAGCTCTATGGAGAAAGTTTTAAATTGCTTCCGTTTGGCCCCCATTAACTCTGTTCAAATATGTTTGGTTTGGTTTGAGGCCGTAGGTAATCTCATGATTACTGGCCGGTTATGTCCTTAACCCACGGGGGCGGGTTCGGGTCATGACAGTACTTTTAATGGATCTCTGGTGGACTTGGAAGAGTTATGTGATGCTATCAAAATCAGGATTGCATTATGGTTCAGATCTTCTTCCCCCTCTTTTAATCTCTTCTATAAATGATATAGTGTATAACCTGCAGCAAGTGAGGTTCTGTCTCTAGGACAGAGTTGGGTTGCTGTTTGCAGATGTTTCGGTGTGGTCTGTTGTGTTTTGCTGTGTTTAGTTGATTTGCCATTGCTGTTGAAGAGTAGGATTAGACACTGCTATGGTTAGTTGGGTGGTGAATAGGTTATCAGTTGGTCTGAATCTCTGCTGGGGTGTGGAGTAACTTCTGCTCCTAGCATATGGTGATGTTGCTGCTCTGGGATGCTGGTCTTTGCCCGTAATTGTTTCTCCCTCTTGTTTGTTTCTTCTTGTTGGGTTTGGTTTCTCACCAAACTCCTGGGGTTGAGCTCGCAGATGATTTGGCTCTCTTCTCGGTGCCAACCTAGTTGGGATCGGGTTAGTTTGCTATGATGCTTGTTGCTCTTCCCCTCCTTTATTTGATGTAATCTCATATTTTGTATGTTTTTTCATCAATAAAGGTTCCTTTTTTTTTTGATAAAAAAAAAAAAAGGAAAAAATAATAATGTTAGGGATACATAATTAACAACTAAATACAATGTTAATTGAACCTCATCACAAGTGGTGGAATCTACCTACATATCGTTATTAACACTACCCTATACAATTGTCATCACCTCCATTACCACCTTTGCTAACTCTATAATATCTCACACAATTACCACCACCACCACAATCTCATACATCACACCACTATCCCCACTCCACCACACCACCAGCCCCACAAATATAAAGCGTATGGGAAATCAATAATTTTTAAATTTTTTTTTTACATGACTTGGTTAAATTCATCACTTATATTTTTATTAAATTCTAAATAATTTTTATACTAAAAGGAATCTATTTTTCATACTTTATTTTTAGCCTTCATAATTTAGTTTTTAGTTTTATTATCAACTTAGGCATGTTTAATAAAATTGAAAATTAAAAATTAAATACTTAAAATTAAGTATTAAAAATTGAATGTTGAATTTTTTAAACTGAAAATTTCTTTGATAAAAATTTAAATGCTGAACTAAAAAAATTGTTTGATATGTATAATATTAAATTTAAAGTTTATTATTTTTAAATTATTTTTTAATTGGCAGTGGCTTTGGTTCAGTCCAAGATCGGACTGGACGTGTATTGGGCCCGTGAGGGCCCACCACGGGTCCCCTTTTGATAATCTGAACCGTTTAATTGTAGAACTCGTCGAGTACTATATGCTTGTAAAAAATCACGTTGATCGGATATCGATAGCTATGTGAACAAAAATTTTTTATCAACCGTAATTTTTTCACTGTCCATTTTTTTTTATACAAAATGATTTGATCACATAGCTATTGATATCCGATCAATGATTTTTTACAAGCATATATTACTCGACGAGTTTACACATTAACGGTTCAGATTATCAAAAATGGCCCAAAAAATGGGCCCCATGGGCCGGACTGGACGGGTTCAGTCTTGATCTCAACTTGAGACAAGCTGGACCCTTTTAATTTTATATTGTGATAGGAGTTTGTGGTGGTAGTGGTGGAGATAAAGAGAGAATGATTATAGTGATAGTGGAGAGGTAATATAGTAGAGATAAAAAGAGGGGTGATAGTGTGGTGTAAGGATGGTAGTGTTGAATGGTGGTGATGGTTATGGAAACAGTGGCAATAGAGGTAAAAGGTTGTAGTAGTAGTTGTTGTGATGGTCGTAATAGTAGTAGCGACTGTGGTGGTGCTTGTGGTAACAATACAATGGTATGAAGATAATGGTCGTAGAAGTATGTTGGATGGTAGTGGTAGCGGTAGTGGTGGTAATAGTGGTGGTGGAGGCGGTGGCAATGATGGTGGAGGTGTGATGGCAGTGATGTAGTGGTGGTGACGGTTGTGAAATTATAACGGTTATTTATAAACTCAATCAAAATTAAGAAAATTTTCTATTACTTAAATTTTTAATTTACATTTAAGAGTCATTTAAATTTTTAAGCGATATCATTTATGTTATCAAATGAGCTTAATTGATTTTCACTTAGATTCGTTTGTTTTGACGTAAAATGTTTTTGTCAAAAATATTTTACTTATTTTCTGTTGTTTGGTTGAACAAAAAGTAAGTAAAACATTTTTTGCATCATTTTTTTTTAAATGACTTATTTTTAAAAATTTTAAGTCAATTTTTATAATTTGACTCTCACTCACTACCATTAAACACATTTAGCCTTTTCAAATAAATATTTTAACTTACTAAAAAGTCATAAATGACATTTTATTGAATCTAATTTTTTTTTTAAGTAATAAAATATTTTTGTTTCAAGTGTCAACCAAACACTTAAAAACAAAAACAAAAATATGTTTTCTGTGTAAAATTAATTTACAAGAAAATATTTTATCGTCTAAACAAACAAAACCTTAACACATTTAATTTTAAGCGTTGAATTAAATTATCAAAAATCACCTTAATCATTCTATGATTTGAGAGATATTGTGTTATTTTAATTTTGTGGACAAACAGCAATTAATTACTGTCATTTTTGCCGTGTTAGAGTTGGCTTACATTTTCTAAGCTCATTTTCAAAACGTGTCAATTGTGAAATTTTAAGAAAACATGTGCTTTTGACTAAAATTTTTGATCTGTTCTATGTAGATGATGCAAGTGTTTGACGGAGACAAGACAAGCTAATTGCTACTGGGGCATGGATGATATTAAAAGGAAAAATATTTGGGAGTTTTAATTAAGTACTCTTAATTCACTTTTAATAATATCTCTAAGATTTATATGAAGCAATTTTACACTCTTTTTCTTTCATTTTAACCCTTCTAATCATATATTATTAGGAATGGAATTTGGGGGACAATAATATTACAAACTTAGACTTATCAACCTAAAACTGGTTTAGAATTATCTTGTGGTTCAGATTTATTTTATATACTAGATTTCATATTACACAAATTTAATTTCAACCATACAATCACCATCTAAAAAAATCTGAGCAGATAAGTCTGGGATAATAAACTTATTCTTTCTAAAAACTCATCTAAACTAAAAGAATGAAATCGTCATCAGTGACATTAATTTCAGTAGATTGGGAATTTGACACATGATTCATTAATATATTTTTTTAATTGTGTACCTAATTAGATAGTTAAGATTAATATTTTTTTAACATGACTAGCAATATGACACGATCTGAAAGCACAAATATTAATAGATCCGTAAATATTGAATATGCATAATCCGAATATAACCATCTAACTCATAAAAATCCGTGTCAACACGTGGACACGAATTCACTATTGACCCACAAGTAACCCAAATGTAACTTGAACTTGGTAGTCATAGAACCTTAATGTTTTATTTTCAGTCACTGAATTAAATTTTAGATTAGAAGAAAATTTGTTTGTTTGTGAAGTTTTGTTGAATGTTTGGATATTAATAAATGTTAGCAGTTCAGATTAGATGCGTAACGGATTATTCATGAATCTTTAATTTATTTTCATGAATATTGACATATATATTATGTGACTGGGTGCTAATGCTTAAACAAATTATCCTTATAATGTGACTTGAAATAATTTGCTTAAAATAATCTGTATAATTTGCTTATTATTATAGTAATTGTGTAAATAACGATTCGATCACTTCGACTTACTTCATAGTCCGGTTTAAAATCGGTAGGATTAAAATACGATTATAAGTATATTAGGTCCGTATCAAAATAATTGACATATTTAATTAAATAAATTGTATCAATGTAAGATATTTTGAATATAAACTCACGTTTACATTCCACGAAAATGACACGTTCCCCACTTAAATTTCAGCAAGTGAAATTTATCTCTCAAATTGGTTAGGATTAATATATGGTTCTCATTAATTCAAGGGTCTATAGTGGGGATAACGTTCAATGTGTCTAGGAGATTTATGGAATCTTTTAAATTTCAGCATGTGAAATTTATCACTCTCAAATATATGTTCTCATTAATTCAAGGGTCTATATTGGAGATAACTTTAAACATGTCTTGGAGATTTATGGAAGTTTGAAAAATGCTATTCCACTTGTTTTGACATAGAAATGTTGTCCACGAAAATCAATTTTTATAGAACCTTAATTCTTTCTTCTTCTTCATTTTTTTTTTTTTTTTTTAATTTTTTATAATAAGCAAAAAACCGATTTTTATTGATGTAACTTTTTTCTTTAAAAACAATAAAGAGTACAAGGAGATTACATACAAATACACCAATAAAAAACTGGTCATGTTTAAAACACCAAATACTGAAAGCATATTCTAAGAACAAATAGATTCTCTGTGATTGCCAATTCTAGTTCGAGAATTGACTATTCTAATTGATTTTTTAATTTTTTTTTTTACAAAAAAGATGTACAGAAAAATAGAAAGAATATTTAATTTTTTTTTATAGTAATTTTGTTACTTTTTAACTATTTTTTTACATCCCAAACTCCTGTTGGAGAGGGTTGTTGGGCTTAAATAGGCCATTCGATATCTAAATGATTCATCTTATAAGTTTTGCTAAGTAAATCATTTATATAATAAATATAAAAAAATGATAATGGTAATATATTATAATATTACATTTGTCTTCAATAAATAAATGACAATTATAATTTTGAAAATAGATCGTATATTATATTTTTTAGATAATTACACTTTTTAATTATTAATTTGATTCAAATTTCACGTTACTTCCTATACTTTCAAATTAAACAATTTAATCTCTACATTGCAGGTGTAATTTCAATTTGGTCTTTTTGTCCAAAGTTAAAATTAACAATTTTGGAATCTCAAAACATTTTTTCTAAGGTGTACACCTAGACAAAATTAACAAAATTTTAGATGGAATGACTAAATTAAAAATGGACTTAAAATGTAAAGATCAAATTATTCAAATTGAAACAATGTAGAATAAAATAAAATTGAGTCAAACTATAGGGGTGAAAAGTGTAATTGTACGAGCATGAAATTATCTTCTCGTATAATCCTGTTGATCAAGTCTGCGCTCCTCCAAACGTCGTCACTTTACTCTCTGAAAACACAAACGTGAGCTAGCCGGCAGGTGTGTGCTGGATACCTCTCCGATGCCTAAGTCAGCGAAATAGACAAAACCTCTATGTATTCGAGAATCAAAGTTGTGTTACCTCTACATAGGTTCTGTTGTGAGCTTTTATGGTTTTTGCCTGGCACAATCCTAGTAGGACTCTTATTCCTCCATGTAGAGTCCTCCTAGGAATCACACTCCTGAAAGATAATGCTTATCCTTCAACACCCCCCTCACTGCTTAAACCAAGTGAGATGGTTTTACCACGGTTGGATGATAGTACGACTGAGCTAACACTTGCCCTTTGTCATACTTAATCCAACGTCTTCACTTGCAACTCATAGCTCGGCTCTTGTTCTCTCATACCTCGGTTTTGTCCGTTAAGATTGAGCTAACTACAGCAAGCTCTGACCGCGCTAACCAGAGCAAGGTCCACCATAAGAAGCCATAATACCTCGATTCCAAACACCGGCCGAGCTAATTACCACTCCGACTGAGGTGACTGAGCTAACTACAAGGCCCTTTTCGGACCGAGCTAACTACAAGGCCCTTTTACTTAGCCCTTTTTACTGCGGCCCACAGAACGGCCCATTACCACACTTTGGCCTAGCTCGGCCCTAATGCACATAAAAACTCCCTCTCAATTGCCCCTTAATTTCATCTGCGTAACATGATTGGGATTACCTGTTACCAACTGAGCTAAAACTTTAGCCTTTCAACCGAGCTAGATTGTCACCGGGCTACCGATTTTCCTGGTCAAAAAATGTCTCTTCAGTCACGTTGTGCTTGTGAATCGCTTGCTATTCCTATAAACACGTGGCAGGCCCCTATTGGTTGAGTACAACTGTCGACGCCGACTTCGTATCTCGCGAATTTTGAACAGTCCCGCCTTTTTTACTCTCTTTACACAAAAATCACACGTTTTGAACCAACCATTTCTACTATTCATCTTCTCTCTCTCTTTCCCTTGAATCTCCATTCTTGCAACCCTAGCACCTGCCAAGCTCGTGCTTTTGCTGATATTGTCTTCATCTTCAGTTCCTTCATTTTGAACTGGTATGTGGCTCAAACCTATTTCCTTTCCGTTTATTTCGCACTATTTTGTAATACATAGCATAGTATGTATGTTTCTCAAAACACTTTGTAGTTTTCCATGGGAAATGACCACTTTATTCCAAGAACCATGTAATAGATCCACTGGATTTATAACCAATCTGAGAAATAACGCTTTTGATCCAAAATAATATTTCAACCGAACTAGGAACCTGTTTGTACTTTAAAGTGTGCATTCAGCCAAACTAGGTTAAGTTTCAATAGGTTTAAGAACCTTCTTTTTCACCTAACCGAGCTAGGGAGCTGTATTAGGTGTGCGAACTACCGAACTAGAAAGCCTTAACCAATGACCGGGCTATCCCTAGGACCAAACCAGCTCTCTGACTTAGTCAAAACCGAACCCAAAATGCCACACCCTAAGCTTCAACCGGGCTGTGAACCTCTCATTCCACTTGACCGAGCTGAAGTCCATCACTTCAACCAAGCTAAGAACGGACAGTATCCCACTTAGCCGAGCTAGGACTCCATTTATTATGCCTTTGTTTCTTTTAGAACGGCCCAACGACCTGTGCTTAACATTTTTCCTTTTCACTTTGCAGACTGACTAGGTTGGCCAGGCACACCTTTGCACGCTCAACCGAGATACTGAAGGTCATCTCAACACCGAGCTCAATTATACATAATTTAAGGCCACATGGGGAAGTACCGATTTTTAGTAAACTCTCCAGGGGCCATAGCCGAGTTCCGAAAGGATTACCAAATTCCAGACGATGTCAACCTCTCACTAGCCGAACTAGAAACCATTCTCTGGGGAAAACGGGGCTTCATCCCTTTCAACGTCATTTCCATTGTAGAGGCTGGTCTCCGTTTTCCCGTTCAACCTCTTCTTTGTGAATTCCTTAGACAAGCAAGACTTTGCCCTACCTAGCTTTCCACAAATTCGTACAGAATAATAAATGGCATTGCCGAGCTAAACCGTCGGCTTGGCCTTAACCTTGGTTTAGCCGAGCTATTTCACCAGTATTCACTTGGCCAGAACGAAGATGGCTAAGTGTACTATTTAAGAATAAGAAGACGCCGAGAGAAGATAATAAAAAACACCCCGGACAAAGATGTAAATGATGATGATTTTTTCTGGGTCTCGGGCAACTTCGAAGACCAAAAAGTCCAAATACCAGGAGACCGGATTAACTGGAATAAAGGAGTAGCCGGTATAAATACCTCGGCTCAATTTTGTGCTTTCTTTACTCCGTTGGTCTCATTTTCAACCGTACTAACCGTTGTCTTTTTTCTTTATGCAGACTTGAACCATCTAAAGTCCCAGTATAGTTACCCCAATCTTGACGCACTCCGTACCGCACTAAGATATCCCGATCGACGTTTGGCCGAGCTACTTAACTTTGAGCCGACATATAGATACAGCAGCAGGAGAAAGACCAGGGTGACAGATTTCCTTGTAGAGCCATCACCAGAACCTGATCCAACCCTTCCACAAATCAACCTCATTCCATTAACAGCAGAACAAGAAATGGCCAAGAAGAGAGTAGTTAAGGCCCTCATCACCGAAACAAACCAAGCCGAGGTACCACAAGCCGGCCAAACACAAGAGGCCGTGGTAGCCTTTCTAACCGCTCAGCCTTCATTATCTCGGCCAAGCAAGCGTGCTTGGACATCCACAACCGAGCCACGCCTTGTTGACGAGGATGAAACCGTGCTTCCCCAAACCACGCCACCGAGCCCACAGCCTGAGCATTCTGACCAGGCTAGCTTCTCTGAGTGGGCCCCGAAATTGTCATACCGGAACCGAGCCATTAGAGACACAGATTCAGTGGTGGCAGACAAAGATCACACACTCGCCTTTAACCTGGCTAAGAGCATGTGCTTGCCCCCTGACATGGAACACCATGACCATCTCACCGAGCTTAAAGCCATCCATTCGGCCACAAAATCGATGGTGCTGGTGAGTACTCTTTCCTTTGTTTTCCCATTTTGTGCATCTGTTTGCTCGGTTTTCACCCGAAATTGCTTACCGCCCTCTTGCAGGCTATGTAAAAAAACCACATTGCACATAAGCGTGTGCTGGTGCTGCGCAAGACGACAAGGCTGGCCGTGGCTGAGGCCAATAGCAAGACGGCCGAGCTAAACGAAGCCAAACAAAAAATGGCCGAGTTTCAATCAGAAGTCGCTCGACTCACCGGGCTAGTAGATTCGACAGAGGCCAACAAACAAAAGGCCTTGACCGAGCTGAAGGACCGTTATCTGCGTGAGCTTGCTAAAGTCGAGAAGAAGAAGAACGCCGAGATAACGGAGCTTGAAAAGAAGATGGAGGACGCGGAAGGCCGCGGTTACAAGGAAGGCGAAGCCACATACATCTTGCTGTGTGAAGCTGCTAAAGACATTTTCTTTAAGTGTGGGTGGAATGCAGCCATCTTTAAGCTCGGTTAAGGGGAAGAAACCGAGGTATTCTAGCATCCCCCTCCTCACTTCATCCTGAACTACATGGCGGAGTATGCCAACGCTATTCAGCAAAAAATTCTTCAAGCTGAGAAAGAAGAGGAGTCCCCAGAACCTATTAATGCCCCGGTTGTCGCCAATGATCCCGTTGTTCAGTCAGCTCGGGTGGAGCCATCAGTGAAAGACTTGGTTAAAAATGTGACCGAGCTACCTGCTGAAACCGGGCTTCGAGTTGATCTGGATGCGGATCTCGACCACCTTTTTTCTTGATTCTGTATTTTCTTCTTTTTATTCTTTGGAAAGAATGTGTAACTGGGCTAAAGTCCCACTTCTTGTAACTCGACTTGTATTTTGAATGGAATCATCTTTTTGTTCGGTTTACTCCATGCTTGCATTTGTTTTCTAGTATAATATTTTCTGACCGAGATACCTATCTCGATCTTAAATTTGTAATCTGTTTGGTCATACCTGCCAACCTCTTTAGCCTAGGTTTTTATCTCAGCTGAAGAGTACTAAGTGTTGGTTTTTCCAGCCAACCACTTCAGCTTTGATCTTTATCTTGGCTGAAGAGAGCTCAAAGTTGGTTTTTCCTGCCAATTTAGAGCTAAGTGTTTGGTTACTCCTGCCAAACTTCTTCAGTCTAGATCCTGATCTTGGCTGAAGAGAGCTCAAAGTTGGTTTTTCCTGCCAACTTAGAGCTAAGTGTTGGTTATTCCTGCCAACCTTCTTTAGCCTAGATCCTGATCTTGGCTGAAGAGAGCTCAAAGTTGGTTATTCTTGCCAACTTAGAGCCAAAGTGTTTGGTTATTCCTGCCAAACTTCTTCAGCCTAGATCCTGATCTTGGCTGAAGAGAGCTCAAAGTTGGTTATTCCTGCTAACTTAGAGCCAAGTGTTGGTTATTCCTGCCAACCTTCTTCAGCCTAGATCCTGATCTTGGCTGAATAGAGCTCAAAGTTGGTTATTCCTGCCAACTTAGAGCCAAGTGTTGGTTATTCCTGCCAACTCTGTTTTCATTGCCCCTAGCTTACTAAGACTATTTTTACAGAAGAAAACAATTTATGCTGAAAAGGAAACTACTTATTTTATTGAAAAAAGAAAAACTACAAGTATGTTTACAGAAAAGCTAAAAATAAAATAGTTTGAGATTGGCCGTGTTCCATGGCCTGAGAATGGCCTTGCTGTCTCTATCTTCCAAGTGGTATGCCCTTTTTCCTATTAAGCCAACCACTTTGTATGGTCCTTCCTAATTAGGCCCTACCTTGCCATCTCCGGGTACCAGAGTGTTTTCCATTACTTTGCACAGTACCCAATCTCCAATCTTGAATTGCCTCGGATGTACTGTCTTGTTATATTTTCTGGATAACTCTTGCTAATATGAAGCGATGTGGACCAGTGCTCTTTCTCTTCTTTCTTCAGCTAGGTCGAGTTCCAAGGTTATGGCTTCTCCATTCAAGTCTGGGTCAAAATTTTCACTTCTAATTGTGGGGAGGCCGACTTCCAGTGGAATTACTGCCTCTATGCCGTAGGCTAAGGAGAATGGCGTTTCTCCAGTTGATCGTCGAGGTGTGGTACGGTAAGCCCATAAAACATGGGGAAGCTCCTCAGCCCACTTGCCTTTTGCTTTCTCCAACCTTTTCTTCAATCCATCTAAGACGACTTTGTTTGATGCTTCCACCTGGCCATTTGCTTGGGGGTATGCTGGTGTAGACTTGTAGAATTCTATCTTGTACTCTTCACAAAAGCCTCTAAAAATTTTGCCATCGAACTGAGTGCCGTTGTCGGATATTAGAGCCTTGGGTATGCCGAGCCAAGTGATGATATTCTGCCAGATGAACTTCTTCACATCTTTCTCTTTTATTGAGGCGAGTGCTTCTGCTTCCACCCATTTTGTAAAGTAGTCTGTTGCCGCAAGAAAGAACTTTCTGTTGCCGGGCACCGTTGGAAGTGGTCCTACTATGTCCAAGCCCCACATTGCGAAGGGCCATGGGTGTAGACGTCCCCGAACGTTCCGGGAGGGAATCCCCTTTTGTTCATTGGGCTCACTACAGTTCAGGACTCAAATGTCACGGTCTTGTATCTAATCTCGCAGAGTGCAATGCAAGACCGATGAATCATCAAAGAGTCCAAATCCGGCTAATTTTTTGAAAAACAGATTTTAGAAAGAAGTGCCAAACATGGACTGCTTTGCCAGATACAGAGTCGCCACCTAAATATTTTTGTTGGGGGAATTTAGGAAGCCCTGACTCGTTGCCTAAGGCCACGTGTCCGTCATCACCAAAGTTGCCTCGGCTCGGGGACTTGGGTATAATTGGGGAAGGTCACTTCGTGAGCACCCTCGCTCGCCCGATCAAAGATCGGCCTCTACTAACCATGATATCGAGTTTTGAAAACATTATGTGCTCTTATTCCGGTTATTAGCCTAGATTTACTACGCGATGCACACAGCATACAAGTATAGACTGGGTCGCCTGAATTGGAACAAAACATTTCATGTTTGTGTTGAAAACGGTTTGCTACTCGCAAGTAGGCTAAAATGTGGATTTGCCACCCTCGGGTGGGCTTAGAAAAGATGGTTTTGCCACTATCTAGTGAGCTTAAAACTCACAGTCAATGCATTATTCCAATTTTGATAATCCAACCTTCACCCACAGGCATTCAGGCAGTTATATCACATAAGCAGTTAGCCTCATGGTAAGTATGCTATCATGGCAGTCACTCACACACATGCAAGGATGCTAAAGCATAAATACTTACCGAGTACTCCAAGCCAAAACAGAAACTAGTTAGTAATTATATGCATGATCCTAGTTCATGTTAAGATGGCTAATGCAACACATGCAAAATGCAACTAGAAATAGGCTCGGCTATCCTAAAAATGGCATATGAGATGCTACAGCTAACACGTATTCAACTTGGAATTGAAATATAATGCAGTAAGTATGATGCGCCGAGCCCGGTGCATGCAAGACAGATGAATGGATGCAAACATGCGAGTATAAGTATGCTAATTGAAACGTGCCCTAAACTAACCATCATAAACTGGTAAATGAAAGGGAGAAAGACATAGGGTTGGAAGACATACATCACACACACACGCACACTTATTACAATTGTGCCCTCGCTCGGAGGGTCCAAATAAATAATACACAACCAAAATAAATAATGAATTATTACACAACACTAATTACTTAACAAATAAACTAGGTAAGCAAAGTAAACTAGCATGCTACGCTACGTGCAATGGACTACCTCAGCTCTGCTCGGAATGATGGAGGGTGTATGCAAGCTCAAGTTACCTTGTCGGTAAATTCCATCGCGATGCCTCGCCTCGCCTTTGTTTGCAATTGATCTCAGAAACTTGCACAAAGCTCCAGAAGGCTGAAACTCCACCTTGGGAAGGCCACCGACCAGTTATCAGCATGGGAGGCCACCTGCCGACCACCCTTTGTGGTGGAGACCAAAGAGGGTGGTCGGCCTGCCAGAAAACCTGGTCGGCTGACCAGTTTCCACCTCTGGTTTCTGGCTTTTTCTACAACAAAGGCAAGAGAGGAAAAGGCAATGTATTTTCAACATATGTGTGCATGACCACTCTCCCCGTCCTTACACAAGCTCTAGAGTGTGTAGTCCGCGATCCTCGTGCCACCAATCATGCATCTTGATGCATGATGGCCGAGGAATTGAATTGCACGACTCGATGTGAAATGAATGCACATATGAACACAACAAGGCCTAAACTCCATCATGGATAATCCGGAGCGTTGGCGACTGGGAATCGAGGCACGTTTCGTCACTTGGAGTACGAAACGTCCCTCGTTTCCCGTGTTTGGACTAAACCCTACTCCAAACACAATGTAATATGCACGATATGCATGAATGCAATTTTAACATGCAACCTAGCATACGCAATGCTGTGGACTAAAATGGCATACATAATGCGCGTGATATGACATGGCATACACAACGCTCTAACATGCAACTTAGCATACGCAATGCTATGGACTAAAATGGCATACGCAATGCACGATGGACTTACACCAATATGAGTGGACCTCAGCCACACTCACATCAGTGGCCATATGATGGAAATGAGACAACCGAAACACATGCAAACATGCACGGATGCAAAGGATCGATCCTAAGGCATAACATGCAACTCTAACTAAGCATGGCAGATGATGAAACATGGCATAGAATGGGACATGATACAGCTCTGAAATGGCATAAAAGATGGTCTCCAAACATATAAATATGTCACACAATGTATGCTAGGTGGCTCAGGTACCAAAACTAGTGAAGCGGGTAACACTAGAGGTACACAAAGCAATGCACGAATGGAAAAACCAATCCCAAACAGACCCTAGGCAGGTCTGAAATAGTGGGGAAATGGCCTAAAATGATGGCTCGAAATGCAAAGAAATGGAGCTCATTCAATGGTCGGTAAATGAGGCTGTAGACACCCCATTTTTGATCGACCTTAAGACTCAGACGTCACCAATTGAGCGCTCAGTGATGTTGCATATTTTGCTTGTTCTGGAGTTTCAGAGTCTCGGCTGCGAGCCTTGTCTCCGGACTTCTGGGCTCTTTTGTGCTCTGCCTCGGTTTGCGAACTGGGTCCTGTTTTCTCTATTTTCTCTTCCCAAAGGGTGGGAGAGGTTTGGTAGACTATCTCTCAGTGGCCGTAGGCTGCGTTTCGTGGTCGTAGGCCATTTTTTCCATTTGGAGGCCAGTTTTCGGTTTTCAGAGCCGTCGGCCGTGCGCCTCGGTTCGGGACCGCCTAATTACCTCCGTTTGCTCCGGTTTTTGGCACACACCTTGTTTCCTCTCCTTAGAGGGAAACTGTGGCCCGGGAGACCACCTTCGTGGTTGTACGCCACCTCTGGTGCTCAACAGCCTGTTTTCGGGGCCCCGGACTGCGCGTTTTGGGCCCCGAACCTTCGTTTTGCATCGGTTTAGGTTCATTTTTGGTATAGACCTTTGTTTCATTGCTAGGGACATGGTAGGATGGTGGGAGGCCACCTTTTCCCCTGAAAAACCAGTTTTCTCATTTTTCTCTCTCCTAAAGCCGGTTTTTCTGACAAAAAGCTAGTTTTTCTTAGTTTTGAGCCACAATTTCTGGTTTTTCACACCACCATTGTGTTGTGCCCATCTGGGAGGCCACCAATATGGGTAGGCCGACCAGTAATTCTTCTTGACCCTTTTGAACCCCCCTAAAAAGCTGGTTTGTCTCTCTCCTGGGTCATATTTTCTGGTTTTTCACTACACAGCTGTATTCCACCCATCTGGGAGGCCACCTTTTTTGGGTAGGCCGACCAGAAAATCTTGTTGAACCTTTTGACCCCTGGTCGGCCGACCAGGGAAGGTGGTCGGCTGACCACCTTGAACCTTTTGAACTGGTCGGCCAGTTTTGCCTCTGTGAGTATGTTCCAGCTATGCCAGCTGTTCTGCTCTTGACACACTGTCCAAGGGTTTTGTCCTTGTTTTGGCCCTTTTAAAGGTGGTTTTCACCCCTTTGCTTGGTTCAAAAGGGAGTTTGGCCCTTTTGGTCAAGTTTCTTGAGGAAGCTTGACCCCTTTGGTCAAGCTTCTTTTAGAAGCTTTGAACCCCTCTCATGGCTTCTCCAAGAAGCCTCACCTCTCTCCCCCTATAAAACACACCTTCCACCCCCAGCAGGATTAGAAGCTTTGGGCTAAGATATATACATACAACCCTCCATCTCTCTACTTCAAGCCTCCAAACACCCTTGTTCTTGGCCATTTTACACTACAACTCGTAGCCTACCATCTCCACCATCCATTCCAGCCCCTTGAAGCTGATTTTCAGAGGTTGAGAGCTCACAATCTTGAACCAAAAGCTGCTGCATTGCTGTGCTACAAGGGTAAGTCTCCATTTCCCCTTTTCTTGCATTCTTTTGCTTCATTTCTTAGCCCTATTTACAAGCATTTTTGGGCTTCGACCTAAACTGTGAAGTGTCTTATTTTGAGCCCCTCTTCAACTTTGTTTAAGGATACTTTGCTGTTTGAGGTCATCTACTTCCTTGTTTGCTCAATCTCTCTTTTAGGGTTATTTTTGCATCCTATTTTAGCCTTACTTGTGAACATTTTCGAGATTTTTTATAAACTGGAAAAAGTCTTGTTTTGACCTCCTCTTTAAGTTTGATACAGGTCACTTTTCTGTTTGGAGTCATCTCCTTCCTTGCATGCTTTATTTCCTCATGCTTTGAGCCATACATTTAAGCATTTGCATTGGCCTTGTTTTGGCCTCTTAGCCACTGAAATCCAATGGATTTTCAGTGGCTTTGATGTGCCTTTGAGCTCCAAAACCATAGAGGGGTGGCCCTCTCACCCCTCATTCTCTTTACTAGCATTGTTAGCCTTCCAAAGGGACTCTATCTTGCATGCATTGAAGTCATGTTTCAGGCCTCATTTTGTGGGTTTTAAGGTCTGCCTAAGCTCTGTCAAGAGCCCATTTTGCCATATTTTATGTCCCTTATGCATGTGTAGAGCAATCACATTCAAGGCCTTTCAAAGGGACCTTTCTTTGCATGTTTCCTAGACTGATTTCAGGGCCAATTTGGTGAGTTTTAGGGCTACCATAACTCATTTCCAGAGTTGGTTTGGTCATGCTAAGTGTCTATCTTGTATGTGTCAAGAACCCCTTGCATGGCCTTTCAAAGGAACTCATCATTTTTGCATGTGTTGGCTACATTTCAGTGGTTATTTGGGCATATTTTGACATGTTTTATTAATTGTTTTTGGCTAGTTTGATGAGTTCTCATATGCTTCATATACATGCCATGTAAACCATGCTTGCTAGCCAATGTTGCATGTTGTTTTAGCCCATCATGTTAGCATTTTTTTTGGCCATGCTTTAAACTAGTAATGTGCATGTTTTGGGACTTCCTTGGCTCTGTCTTTGTGCTTCATAGTCAAATAATGCTTGCCTTGCATGGTTATGGTTCAATACATGTGCCTAGTTTTGAGTTTCGGGGCCTATAGCATGCATTATATGACATATTTTCATGATTCGGGACCATTTAGCATCATGTTTCAGTGTTGAAATTTACATGTTTGAATGCCATGCTTCATCCTTGCCATGTCTTGTTAGAGTTGCATGTTGTGCCTTAGGTTCGGTCCTCGGTTTGCGTGCATGTGTGCATGCATTTCGGTTATCTCATTTTCATCTCATGGCCACTGATGTGAGTGTGGCTGAGGTCCACTCATATTGGTGTAAGCCCATACAGCATTGTGTATGCCATCTTAGTCCATAGCATTGTGTATGCTAGGTTGTATTGTAGAGCATTGTGTATGCCATGTTATCTCGAGCATTGTGTATGCCAGTTCATAGCATTGCGTATGTTAGGTTGTATGTTAGTCGTATTCATGCATGTCATGCATATTGCATCGTGTTTGGGATAGGGGTTAGCCCAAGCACGGGAAACGAGGGACGTTTCATACTCTGAGTGACGGAACGTGTCTCAATTCCTGGTCACCGACACTCCGGATTAACCATGATGGAGTCTCGGTCTTGTTGTGTTTTCATGTACATTCATTTCATATTGAGTCGTGCAATTCGACTCCTCGGCCATCATGCATCGAGATGCGTGATTGATGGCACGAGGATCGAGGCGAGCATACATATGTGAAAATACTTTGTCATGCCCCTTTCTTGCTCTCCATTGCAGTAAATCAAGGATCAACATCCTTCAAGAGCTTTGCACAACATTCTGGGATTAATTGCAAACAGAGGCAAACCGGGGTATCGCACTGGATTTCCGCGCTCAAGCATGCATCATTCAACATCCGAAACAGAGCTGAGGCGGTCCATGGGCTTGCATGCTAATTTACTGCTTTCCTAGTTAATTTGTTAATTAATTAAGGTTTTTGTACTTATTCGGACTATAATTATTTATTCGGACTGTATTATTTATTTAGACCCTCCGAGCGAGGGCACAATTGTAATAAGTGTGCGTGCGTATGATGTATGTCTTCTAACCCCACGTCTTTCTCCCTTTCATTTACCAGTTATGACAGTTAGATTAGGGCATGTTTCAATTAGCATACAGTATGATAGCATGTTTGCATTCATTCATCTGTTTTGCATGCACTGGGCTCGGCGCATCATACTAACTGCATTTGTATTTCAATTCCGAGTTGAATACATGTTAACTGTAGCATTTCATATGCCATATTTAGAATAGCCGAGCCTACTATAGTTGCATTTTTGCATGTGTTGCATTAGGCATTTCTGTATAATTAGGGTCATGCATGAATTTCTAACATAGCTTCTTTTTTGGCTTGGAGTACTAGGTAAGTTTTATGCTTTAGCATCCTTGCATGTGTGTGAGTGACTGCCATGATAGCATGCTTATCATGAGGCTATATGCTTATGTGATATAACTGCCTGATTGCCTGTGGGTGAAGGTTGGGTTATTTGGATTGGAACAAATCATCGACTGTGAGTTTTAAGCCCGCCCGAGGGTGGCAAAATCTGCATTTTTAAGCCTACTTACGAGTAGCAAACCATCTTTCAAAAACAAACATGAAATGTTTTGTTCCAATTCAGGCGACCCGGTCTATACTTGTATGCTGCGCGCATCACGTAGTAAATCTAGGCTAATAACCGGAACAAGAACGCATAATGTTTTCAAAACTAGATATCATAGTTAGTAGAGGTCGATCTTTGATCGGGCGAGCGGGGGTGCTCATGAAGTGAACTTCCCCAATCGTACCCAGTTCCCGAGCCGAGGCAACTTTGGTGATGACGGACACGTGGCCTTAGGCAAACGAGTCAGGGTTTCCTAAATTCCCCAAAATAAAATATTTAGGTGGCGACTCTGTATCTGGCAAAGCAGTTCATGTTTGGCACTTCTTTCAAAAAATCTATTTTCAAAAATGATTTGCCGGATTTGGACTCTTTGATGATTTCAT
The DNA here is from genome assembly GCA_030407325.1 of Camellia japonica. Lineage (NCBI taxonomy): Eukaryota > Viridiplantae > Streptophyta > Magnoliopsida > Ericales > Theaceae > Camellia > Camellia japonica. The sequence continues at coordinate 77,319,574 of JAPPVO010000014.1, read as the reverse complement.
CGGTCTTGCATTGCACTCTACGAGATTAGATACAGGACCGTGACATTGAGTCCTTGAATCGTAGTGAGCCCAAATGGACAGAACGGGATTTCCCTCCCGGGACGTTCGGGGACGTCTACAGAGGCATACAAGCCCGACTCTCAAACGCATTTAAAGAGTATAAAACATGACATACAAGCTCTGAAATATGATGTATAATGGACCCAAAACATGAACACACCTCAGTATATGCATGGAATGAGCCTCAAAACTCAAAGTTAAGCATGGGTATTGAACTACAAGCATGCAAAATAAACATCATTCGACCATGAGAGCCAAAAACAGAGCTAGGACAGTCCAAAATATGCACAAAATCAGTTTAAGGCAAGGCCAAAAAGAGCTAAAATCAAGGGTTAACAAAGCATGCAAAATAAGCTAGTGAACCATGATTTACATTACAAGTATGTGAAGCACATGAGGGCTCACCAAACCAGCCAAAAACAGAAGTATGCCATGCTAAAATATGCCCAAAAAGCCATGGAAACTCAGTCAACACTTGTTAGAATGAGGTGCTCCTTTGAGAGGCCATGCAAGGGGTTGTTCCACACATATATGACGGACACACAAAATGGCAAAACCACCTCTAGACAGAGGTTATGAGGGTCCTAAGACCCACCAAAAAGGCCCTGAAATTAGTCTAGGAAGCATGCAAGTGAAAGCCCCTTTGAAAGGCCTTGGATAGGATTGTTCTACACATGCATAATAGACACTTTATATGGCATAATGGGCTTTGGAAAGAGCTAACGCAGACCTTAAAACTCACCAAATAGGGCCTGAAATATGGCTTTGAAACATACAAATAGGGGCCCCTTTGGAAGGCCAACAAAGCTAGTAAAGAGAACAAGGGGTGAGAGGGTCACCCCTCTCTGATTTTAGGGCTCAAAAACATATATTAGCCACTGAAAATCCACTGGATTTCAGTGGCTAAAAGGCCAAACCAAGGCCATCAAAAATGCTCTAATACATGGCTCAAAACATGAGGAAATGAAGCATGCAAGGGGGAAGGTGATCCCAAATAGAAAAATGACCTTAAACAAACTTGAAGAGAAGCTCAAAACAAGACTTTTTTTTTCAGTTTATGACAAAGCTCGAAAATGCTTTCAAGTATAGCTAAAAGATGGATCAAAATAATGCTCAAAAAGGGGAAAAATGGTTACCCTTGAAGACCAGCAGAAACCAGCAGCCTCTGGACCCAAAAACCCAATCTTGAACCTCTGAAAATACCCTCCAAGGACCTTAGGTTGATGATGGAAGTGTTAGGCTATGAGAGGTGGTGCAAAGGGGCCAAGAACCAAGCAATTTAGAGCTCAAAAGAGAGATATATTGTTTAGCCCTAGCAATTTTCTGAACCAGCACAAAGGAGGGAGATGCCCTCCTATATAGACAAAGAGGTCTAAAGCTTCTCCTGGAAGCTAAAAACAACTTTGAAGATCCTCCATACTGTAGACACCTCATTTTTGACCGACCTTAAGACTCAGACGTCACCGATTGAGCGCTTGGTGATGTTGCATGTTGTGCTCGTTCTGAGGTTGCGGAGTCCTAGCTGCGAGCCTTACCTCCGGACTTCCGGACTCTTTTGTGCTTTGCCTCAGTTTGCGAACCAGGCTCCGTTTTCTCTGTTTTCTCTTCCAGAAGGAAGGGAGAGGTCTCGTAGATCATCTCTCAGTGGCCGTAGGCTACGTTTCGTGGTCGCAGGCCATTTTTCCCGTTTCGGAGCCCGGTTCCCGGTTTTCGGAGCCGTCAGGCCGTGTGCCTCGGTTCGGGACCGCCTAACCACCTCCGTTTGCCCCGGTTTTTGGTGCATATCCTATTTTCTCCTTTTTGAGGGGCACTGTGGTCCGAGAGACCAACTTCGTGGTCGAACACCACTCCCGGTGCCTAACAGTTGGTTTTCAGGGCCTCGGACTGCGCGTTTCAGCCCCCAAACCTTCATTTTACATCGGTTTTGGTTCATTTTTGGCAGGGACCTCGGTTTCATAACCAGGAAGGTCATAGAAGGGTGGGAGGCTAGTAATTGTTTCAGCAACCAGTTATATTCCTTCATCGCCCTCCGTCGCCCGTTTTCTCTCACTTCAAAGCCAATGTTGACCACCCTTGGGCCATTTTCTTGCACCCTAAACCCCATATTTGTGATGTACACATCTGGGAGGCCACCAATATTTGGTGGCCGGCCAGTAATTGCTTTTGACCCCTTTGAACCCCTTTGAAAAGTGGGTTGTTCTCTCTCCTAGTTCACTGTTTCCAATTTTTGACCACAGGGTTGTGTGAGAAACACATGGGAGGCCACCAATCTGTGGTGGCCGGCGACTAATCACAGTTGGCCCTTTTGACCCTTGGCCGGCCGGCATGGGGAGAGCCGGCCGGCCACCTTCTAGCCCAAAACCTGGCCGACCTGATTCCTTGCAGTGAGTGCATCTCAAATATGCATCCTTTTCCCCCTAAATTTTGTATCTAGGGGCCATTTTTTGGGGGGAAACTTGAATTCATTTCCCCCCCATTTTTCCCCCCATTTTTCCCCCTCTCTTGCCTATAAAACCAGCCTCCCAACTCTGGTTTAAGGGTTAGAAAAAAACCCTTTGAGCTCCTATATTGCATCCCTCTCTCTCCCTCACTTCAAGCATCCAAACCTCCTAAGTTCTACACCCTTTTCTTAACCACCACCTAGCACCACACCACCACTCCATTCCAGCAGCTAGGAGGCAGCATTTCTTGGTCCAAAGGCAGCCAAAGACTTGGTCTACAAGGGTGAGCAACATTTCCCTCTTTTCTAGCTCATTTTTGCAAGCTCTCTTAGCCCTTCTTGCTTGTATATTTGAGCTCCGGTCATAACTGAAAGTAGCATTTTTTTGAGCTCTATTTCATCTTTCATTAAGGGCCTCTCACTATTTGAGGCCCCCATTTTGCACTTGCTTCATTATCCCTCTTATATGCCTATTTCTTGTGTAGCATTTTAGGCCTGTGTATAATCTGTTTTGAAGCATGTTGTAAACTGTAAAGTAGGCTTATTTTGAGCCCTTATTCAACATGTAGAAGGGCTCATCACTGTTTAATCTTCCATGTGTCCACTTGCTTTGATATCCCTCTTTTGGCCCCCATTTTTGCATGATTTGTTAGCCCTTTTGCTTCTGTTTTTGGGCTCTGGTCCGAACTGTAAATAGCCTTATTTTGGCCCCTCTTCATGTTTCATTAAGGTTCTTTTTCTGTTTGAGGCATCCTTTGTATACTTTGTGTTGAAGCCCTCTTTTTGGCCTTATCTTGCATAGTATTTTAGGCTTGCTTGTGCACTGTTTTGGGTTTGGTCACTAACTGTAAAATGCCATTTTTTGAGGCCCTCTTCAACTTTGTTGAAGGGATCTCGGCCATTTAGGGCCAGAAGCTGCTAGTTGCTTCATTATCTCAAATTTAGGGCCATTTTTGTATGCTAGTTTAGCCCCATTTGTGTTCACTGTTTGGCCTTGCTTAAAACTGAAAATATGCATTTTGGGACTGCCTTGCTTCTGTCTTCATGCTTCATGTTCAAATAATGCATGCTTTGTATAGCTATAAGTCATTCCATGTGCCTAATTTTGGATTTCGGGTTTCATTTCATGCATCGGGTGCACTTTTGCCATGTTTCAGGGCTGTTTTGCATCAATTTTGCTACTGAAATTTGCATGCTAGTATGTCATATTCCATGTCTTGCCATGCCTTGCTAGAGTGGCATTCCGTGCCTTAGGGTCGGTCCTCGGTTTGCGTGCACGTGTGCACGCATTTCGAGTGTCTCGTTTTCATCTAATGGCCTCTTATGTGAGTGTGGCTGAGGTCCACTCATGTTGGTGTAAGTCCATTATGCATTGTGTATGCCATTTCATTCCATAGCATTGTGTATGCTAGGTTGTATGTTAGCGCATTGTGTATGCCATGTTACCTCGTGCATCGTGTATGCCATTTCATAGCATGTTGCATGTTAGGTTGTATCTTAGTTGCATTTCATGCATGTCATGCATATTGCATTGTGTTCGGGATAGGAGTTAGCCCGAGCACGGGAAACGAGGTACGTTTCGTACTCCGAGTGACGGAACGTGTCTCAATTCCCAGTCACCGACACTCCGGATCATCCATGATGGAGTTAGGTCTTGTTGTGTTCATATGTGCATTCATTCATATTGAGTTGTGCAATTCGACTCCTCGGCCATCATGCATCGAGATGCGTGATTGGTGGCACGAGGATCGAGACATGCATACATATGTGAAAATACATTGCCATGCCCCTTGTTGCTCTCTGTTGCAGCAAATCAAGAATCAGCAGCCTTCCGAAGCTTGGCACGCATTCCAAGAATAATTGCAAACAGAGGCTAATTGGGGCATCGCCATGGATTTCCGCGCAAGGCAACCGGACATGCATCATTCATCATCGGAGAAGAGTCAAGGCAGTCCCTAGCTTGCATGCTAGTTTATTGCTTTCCTAGTTAATTTGTTAATTAATTAGGGATTTGTACATATTTGGACTGTATTATTATTTGGACTGTACTATTCATTTGGGACTGTATATTTATTCGGACCCTCTGCGCGAGGGCATAATTGTAATAAGTGTGCGTGAGTGTGATGTATGTCTTCCAACCCCACGTCTTTCTTCCCTTTTATTTACCAGCTTATGATGGTTAGATTAGGGCATGTTTCAATTAGCATACAGTATGATAGCATGTTTGCATTCATTCATCTGTTTTGCATGCACCGGGCTCGGCGCATCATACTAACTGCATTTGTATTTCAATTCTAAGTTGAATACATGTTAGCTGTAGCATTCATATGCCATGTTTAGAATAGCCGAGCCTGCTATAGTTGCATTTGCATGTGTTGCATTAGGCATTTCTGTATATTTAGGATCATGCATGGATTTCTAATCGGTTTTTTTTGGCTTGGAGTACTCGGTGAGTTTATGCTTTAGCATCCTTGCATGCGTGTGAGTGACTGCCATGAATAGCATGCTTACCATGAGGCTATTTGCTTATGTGATATAACTGCCAATGCCTGTGGGTGAAGGTTGGGTTGTTTGGATTGGAACAAATCATTGACTGTGAGTTTTAAGCCCACTAGATAGTGGCAAAACCATCTTTTCTAAGCCCACCGAGGGTGCAAAATCTGCATTTTAAGCCTACCTGCGGGTAGCAAACCATCTTAAAAATTTCAAAAACAAACAAATGTTTTGTTCCAATTCAGGCGACCGGTCTATACTTGTATGCTGTGCGCATCACATAGTAAATCTAGGCTAATAACGGAATAAGAGCACACAATGTTTTCAAAACTAGATATCATGGTTAGTAGAGGCCGATCTTTGATCGGGCGAGCGGGGTGCTCACGAAGTGACCTTCCCAATCGTACCCAAGTTCCCGAGCCGAGGCAACTTTGGTGATGACGGACACGTGGCTTAGGCAAACGAGTCAGGGTTTCCTAAATTTTCCAAAAATAAAATATTTAGGTGGCGACTCTGTATCTGGCAAAGCAGTCCATGTTTGGCACTTCTTTTCAAAAATCTGTTTTCTCAAAACGATTTGCCGGATTTGGACTCTTTGGTTCAGATTAAGAACCGTGACAAAATCGAGTCCGAGCTGTAGCGAGGTCCCCCGCGGGCTTGTTACAGTTTCTGGCGACTCTGCTGGGGATTTAGAGAACTTGACTCGAACTCATGATATCTGGTTTTGACTACACTTGTGTGTTTCTTTGCATTGCATTTGCATTGGTGCGCCTAGGACACCGTGTTTGCCATCTGCTATTCCTGAACGGTTTGCCGGAGGCTTGTCTTGTCAAGAATGTCCATAAGGCTGACCGGTTGTGGGCTCTGCCAGTATGGGAACACAAACCCCGGTTTTACCGGGGCACCCTTTTGACCATTCGACCTAGTGCATATCGAAATCCATAGTGACCATTCCAAACTAGGACAGGTTGCTTACTCGATATAGGTTGTTTGAAACTGCTGCGTGCGTAGTGTGAAACCCTAGCTCCTGACAAAATAGGACAGGGAAACCCTACCCCAACATAGGGTGTTTTGGCTCTCACTTGCTTGTTATGTGCTTTTAGAGTGCGTCTCTACAGGAATGCATGTATCAGTTTGCAGGTTTGGGCATCAGGCCTGCGGGCACCAGTTCAATATTTTGGGGTTCAGTTTTACCCGAGGTATCAGATTTGAGGCAGAATTTTGGGGGCAGAATTCAGTAGAGGGCACAGTCATCCTGCTATGCTCGTATCTGTTTTGGTGAAGTTGAGCTGAGGTGCTATCTGTTTTCTCTTTTGCTAGGTAGTCCTGGAACCATAGCTTCAGAAGGCTCCGATATCCCCCGAGGTTCATCGAACTTGTGCTGATAGACTTTGTCAGGTCAGAGATTCAGTTCAAGGGCCATCAGTGTTCCTTTGCCAGAGGCAGGGTAAAAGGGCCCAGTCAAGCACAGATCACCAGTTACCAGATCAGTAGCCCTTATCCACCCGCCAGTGAACAGTCAGGCTGAGGTCTCAGTTTCTACTGCAGGGATAGATACCAGTCAGTTAGATGGATCAGCAGAACACGTCAGGGATGGAGGCAATGATGCGTCAGATGCAAGAAAGTATGAAACTCATGCAGCAAGACGCTGTCCGCCAAGCGGAATTTTCCAAGCAGCAGGCTGCAATCATGGCTCAGCAGGCTGAGCTCATCACCAGGCTGCAACAGCAAAGCGGCGCGTCTGCTTCCCAACAAGTTCCTCCTCCAGCAGGAGCTCCGCACCGGGGAAACGACGCGAATGTTCAGAATACCCAGGAGGGTACAGACATTCCTACAGGGGCAGCTCCGCCCCCGATCTTACCCCAGCTGTCCAAAACACCTACCAATCTACTGGACTCACCCTTCGAGACTGAGGTCGACCCTACAGCGTTGAAATTGAGCAAGCTTGAGAAGTTGTTCAAGAAATCCCAGGGGGTAAAATCCATCCCGGACATTGAGGACGGGTACACCGACGCAGTTGTGACACTGCCGGACAGGTTCAAGATGCCTCACATCGACCGTTTTGACGGGTCAGGAGATCCCATGGTCCACTTGAGTTTGTTTTCAGATGTTCTGCGCCCGATGGGCTTGACAAGATTACAGAAGCTCTCCCTTTTTGGCAGGACCCTGTCGGGTGTTGCGGCCATCTGGTACGCCAAATTGGAGGATTCAGTGAAACGAAGCTGGGAGGAGATGGCCGAGGCCTTCGTCGCACAATATTCATACAATACCCAAATCGAGATTACGACCCGTGATCTTGAGACGACGAGGCAGGAGCCTAAGGAGAGCTTCTCAGAATTCGTGGCCCGCTGGAGGGCCAAGGCCTCAATGATGACCATTAGGCCAACGGATAAGGATCAGATACGGATGGTTGTGCGCAACCTCCAGCCCAAACTAATGCAGAAAATGATCGTGCTCCCCTTCCCTACCTTTTCAGATTTGCATGAGATGGGAGTACAGATCGAGGACGCTATGAAGCAGGGCCTCATTGACCAGGAGAAGGAGCAGCCCAGGAGGGCGTTTACCCGCAGTTCGAATGCGACCACCAGCAGTGACGCAGCTGCAAGATCTTCCGAAGTGGGCATGGTCGCCACCACCACACCAAGAGCAGCCACCCCTTTGTTGGTGCATCCACTTCAAACCCCCGAACTTCAGACTATCTACCCCGAGGCAAGAGGGTTTTCACCCCACTCTATATGTCTTTATCTAAAGCCCTGGGGGTACTACTCAGGAAAGGACATCTGAAACCGTTAGAGCAACGGCCTCTACCCGATCCTCTCCCTCCAAAGCATGACCCGACTAAGTACTGTGCTTTCCATCAACAAACCGGTCATGACACCGACAGTTGCGTCCGTCTTCGCCACGAGATACAAAATTTGATTGACAACGGGGTCATCCCCGCACCAGGTCCTGCAAAGTCTATCGGCACTTGATCAGTGAACTTGTGGGGGATAATGTGATGTGATTGATCGAGGGATGAACCACCTGCGGGCGGCGTTCAGTTTATTTCAAATATGGTGTATGGCACGCACTGTTTTGAGCATTTGTGAATGCTGGTTTTTGTACATTCTGACTTAGGTATTGGGTCAGTCTTATTGTTTTGTTTTTGAGCCTGTCTTTTTTTTGAGTCAGTCTCTTTTGTTTGGGTCTGTCTTGCTGTATCGAGTCAGTCCTGTTGTATAGGAGTTGGGTGATTCCGGGGGGGTGTTACCTCGGGCGTCACCATTTTGTTTTTGTGTTTGTCTTTTCGTTTTGTTTTGAGTCTATTTCTGCCTTGGAGCCAGTAACGCCAACAGATTTGAATGAACAACAGTGGTTTTTCATGCTTTTGTGTTTGCTTCTGCCGTGTGCCAGTTGTACCAGAAATTCCAAATGAGATGGCAGTATTTGACTAGAAGCTGTGTGTCTTTCTGTGCCTTGAATTCATTGCATCGACCTAAGTTTTCCAAAAGCTTTTTGAACACTGCGGTGAAAACGAAGAGGAAGGAATTCCTCGGGTTTTGCAAAATTTTGATCAATTGAGAGAAAGAGAGGCGTGCTAAGCCCTTAATGAATGAAATCATGCTTGTTAGTGTGAGTACTGGGAAGGATCCTGGCTTGATCCAGATTGGTTCTACACTGTCTTCAGCGCGAGCGATTTGTCGCTTTCTTAAAAACTTTCAAAAAATGTTTTGCGCGGTCCTGCGAAGACCTGTGTAGAATCGCTCTTGAGATTTTACAGCTTAGGATCGCTCTCAGCCTCGAGACTCGACCCCTCACTTTCAAACCTTGAACTGGGATTCAGAATGTTCAACGGTCAACTACAATGTGAGGCCTGTGTGGCCAGATTTGAAGCAGCCCTCGAACAAGAGGCCAGGAAAGTCGGATCAAGAAGATCAGAAGATCAGAAGAAGCTTGCAAAGCTAGAACAGAAGTACCCTTCGAACTAGGGGCAAAGATGTCAGATGTGCTCGAAGAGCCGAAGATGAGTCCTCTTGCAAATCAACAGCCACTCTCCTGGATACGGATGGCCTCAAAACCTTACAACCATTTGGCATGGACCAAGCTACACTTTTACCCTTTGAGAGGCTCGCTGGGCCGAAAACCCGGAAGGGCGACCCAGGCAAAAGTTAGAGTAAGAAAATATATACAAAAAGCAAAAAAGAAAAAAGAAGAAAAGAGAAGAATGAAAAAAAAAAAGAAAAAAAGAAGAAAAAAGAAAAAAGGAAAAAGAAAAAAAAGAAAAGAAATGAAAATGAAAAGAAAAGAAAAGAATGAAAAAGAAAAGAAAAAAAAAGCTCGCAAGGTTGAAAACCTGCAACGGCGCCTTGGCAAAAGTTAGAGCCTAAAAAGGAGAGGTTAAATACCCGAGTGTACCTTAACCCCGAACTACGTGAGGCTTGATTCCCATCTTTGGGATACGTAGGCAACTTCATTCTGAAGTCCAGCCATAAACACTTCCAAATCAATTGTGTCCATGTAATGGTTTTGATCATCTTTGCCTTCTCTGTAACGAGAGTCTGGTTGTGTTCGTCGCTCTGAGGACTGACTACAAATGCGCTGCAGTGCCGTTCAAACAAGGGGCAACTTTCCGTTGCCATTCAATGCGCTGCGGTGCCGTTCAAACAAGGGGCAACTTTCCGTTGCCATGCAGTGTCCTTCAGACAAGGGGCAATTTTCCATTGCTATGGGTCTGAGGTTGTGCATCTCAAGAGTAGGTTCCGTGCTCGTTGAGCAGTGGCCGTTTGCAAAAATAGTTTTTGAGAATTTTTACCGAGGTTGACTAATTTCTCGAAAATTATTTCATTTTTCAAAACTGACCCACCATTCTTGGACCCAAAAAGGAAATTTTCAGTGCTCATAGCCTGACTTGCATGACTTTAAATCAGAAAATTGAACAAGCATGTTAATCTAACTCTCATTTTGGTCAAAATTATTTATTAGAAAACCAAAAAAAAAAAAAATGGTCAAAATGATGAACTAGGGGCACAGTTGAGTCAGGTGTTCTGTCTTTCCCTCATTATCAACATACTTGCCAAGAAGGGCACCATATTCGCCAGAAAAGGGCACCACTGAAGCTAATTGCAAAGGGCTGAAAGCTCTCTCACCCTCCGAGCAGCGAGGTATCAAGCCAAGTGCGAAGCACGAACTGGAATGGATCAAGATATTCCACTCCCTCATCTGGACAGATCTGATCACGTCCAAACTCCCCAGCAGAGCATCGTCGACCGATGTCAGCTGCAGATTTGCTACACACCCAGTTGTAGCACAGCCCCTCTGTGGGAGAAACTCACTAGCTGCGTGCAGAAGAAGAAGAATCTAGCGGAATGCTAGGGGCAAGAGCCAGCAACTTTCTGTTTATCCATTGACCACCCAGGGGAGGGATAAAAAATGAGAGATTAAAGAATAGAGAGATGTGCGCTGAGAGAAAAAGTGAGGAAAAGGGCTTTTTTTCAGAAAAACAGAGCCTGAGGGCCGAGTGATGTGAGAATCACAAATGAGAAAGGGTGGGAAATAATACCCAGAGAAACAGGCTCCCTGTGCACGTCTGAGTGTCGTGTCTTTTTGTTTTATCTCGATTCTTGTTTTGAGTCATTTCGAGTGTTACTCGATGTGTCTAGGTTGTGTGCCTTTTATTTCCTTGTTGAGTCATTTTGCTGTGTTCAGTCGTAGGCCCAATACCTGGTCGAAAACTCATCTCTCAATTTCAAAAATGAAATCGTTTTGTGCTCAAAGTGTTATGCCATTCTTCACGTTTGTGCAAAACAAGTTTCGTTCTTTCATAAAACTGCACGGTTCAGCCCAGGTCATGTGAGAACAGTAAAACCAGGACCTATCTGAAGCTACATGGGTTCCGGACTATAAAGCAAAAGAAAAGAGGGAAAATGGAAGCATCTGAGTGTGCTTCAACTTCAGAAAATTCCGTGATTGTATTCCGGATGTACCTTTTCAAGCCTTGTTAGTGCTCCGAAGTATGAGTGTGCCTCTACTTCAAGCGCAAGATCAAGCCTGCTTCAAAGTTATGCACCCATTTCGCTTGCATTGTGATGCACTTCCACCTGCATTGTTATGCACCCACTTCACCTGCATTGTGATGCACGTTCCAATTGCATTGTTATGCACCCACTTCACTAGCATTGTTATGCTCATCATTGCATTGATTATGCACATCTATCTAGCATTGTTATGCTCATTACTTGCATTGTTATGCACCTTTTCACTTGAAATTATCATTCTTTCCCCTCGCGCGTGTGACGGGTTAGACCTCCTTTGGTTAAAAGCGTTCGGAATACGTTCCAATGCTCACACCATTCTGAAACGCCGGGATACGTCCCTATGTTTCTCCCTCTTCGGTTAAAAGCGTTCGGAATACGTTCCAATGCTCAAACCATTCTGAAACGCTGGGATACGTCCCTATGTTTCTCCCTCTTCGGTTAAAAGCGTTCGGAACACGTTACAATGCTCACACCATTCTGAAACCCTGGGATACGTCCCTAGGTTTCTCCCTCTTTGGTTAAAAGCGTTCGGAATACGTTCCAATGCTCACACCATTCCGAAAAACCGGGATACGTCCCTAGGTTTCTCCCTCTTTGGTTAAAAGCGTTCGGAATACGTTCCAATGCTCACACCATTCTGAAATGCCGGGATACGTCCCTAGGTTTCTCCCTCTTTGGTTAAAAGCGTTCGGAATACGTTCCAATGCTCACACCATTCTGAAACGCCGGGATACGTCCCTATGTTTCTCCCTCTTCGGTTAAAAGCGTTCGGAATACGTTCCAATGCTCACACCATTCTGAAACGCCGGGATACGTCCCTATGTTTCTCCCTCTTTGGTTAAAATCGTTCGGAATACGTTCCAATGCTCACACCATTCTGAAACGCCGGGATACGTCCCTATGTTTCTCCCTCTTCGGTTAAAAGCGTTCGGAATACGTTCCAATGCTCACACCATTCTGAAACGCCGGGATACGTCCCTATATTTCTCCCTCTTCGGTTAAAAGCGTTCGGAATACGTTCCAATGCTCACACCATTCTGAGACGCCGGGATACGTCCCTATGTTTCTCCCTCTTCGGTTAAAAGCGTTCGGAACACATTCCAATGCTCACACCATTCCGAAACACCGGGATACGTCCCTAGGTTTCTCCCTCTTTGGTTAAAAGCGTTCGGAATACGTTCCAATGCTCACACCATTCCGAAAAACCGGATACGTCCCTAGGTTTCTCCCTCTTTGGTTAAAAGCGTTCAGAATACGTTCCAATGCTCACACCATTCTGAAACGCCGGGATACGTCCCTAGGTTTCTCCTTCTTTGGTTAAAGCGTTCGGAATACGTTCCAATGCTCACACCATTCTGAAACGCCGGGATACGTCCCTATGTTTCTCCCTCTTCGGTTAAAAGTGTTTGGAATACGTTCCAATGCTCACACCATTCCGAAACACTAGGATAAGTCCCTATGTTTCTCTCTTTGTCCCCTTCCTCACATGATTTCAGCGTGTCTGGAATTTATCTTAGGTCGCGTGGAACGCGCTCCTGATTAATTTTCTTTGTTCTTCCTCCACTCACGAGTCCAGCGTGGTTGGAGTATGTCACCATTTTGCATCTATAGTACTCTCTGTTGCATCGCATCTATTATCTATTGCATCACATCTATTATATCCATGGCATCATGTCTGTTTTATTGACCGGTCTAGGAGACCTTAAATCCTCTAAAGGTGCAATTCCTTTGGTGTTTGTCGTGCCCGAATGACTTCCGGTGGTCTGGTATAGCCACCTGCCTGTGTTTGCGGTGAGTTCCTAGGAGACCAACTGAGACGGTGGAAACTAGAGTTCGAATGGCTCATGCCTAGAACGCAAAGGTTCGGGATTTCCGAGACTAAAGTCTGGTTTAAATACCCAGGGGTATATCCTCGGCTTGAAATTTGTATGGCAGCCCCATAGATTGAGATAGCATCTGTATGCCCCTCAATTCTGGATACTGATCCAACCTAGTCTGTTACCCTGTTGGAGAATAGGGAAAGCTGCAACCATAGTCAGGGAGAAAAGTAGCACCTGTGGTTCGACCAACAAGATGCAAGAGATCCCCAGCACCATGAGGCACGATATTGTATGTACGGTTCATTTGAGGCTGGTGCGACCAGACGAACCGCGCAGGTATTGTATCTTCTCCGTGTGAGACGTGGCGAGAATTGAATAAATTCTCCGCATTCTTAACTGCATGAAATGTAGTTGTTGCTTTGCATTCTTGCTTAAAACTGTTGCATCTATTATGAATATGTGCTTCATTACAGCCTGCTGCATTTGCATGATCATTGAGTCACCTTCGGCGTCTTGCATTGCCAGTTGCATTTTGCCCCCCTGCCTGCGGGCGCGCCTGCGGGCACATCTCTATTTATCTCACCTGTTTGTCTGAGTCTTCGGCCTTGTCAAAAATGGGTCGTCTCTGGGCTTTGACATTCACTCCCGTCATTCTTATGACTTTCGAGTTCTATCAAAGAGGGGCAACTGTAGACACCCCATTTTTGACCAACCTTAAGACTCAGACATCACCGATTGAGCGCTTGGTGATGTTGCATGTTGTGCTCGTTCTGAGGTTGCGGAGTCCTAGTTGCGAGCCTTGCCTCCAGACTTTCGGACTCTTTTGTGCTTTGCCTCGGTTTGCGAACTAGGCTCCGTTTTCTCTGTTTTCTCTTCTCGAAGGAGGGAGAGGTCTCGTAGATCATCTCTCAGTGGCCGTAGGCTACGTTTCGTGGTCGTAGGCCATTTTTCCCGTTTCGGAGCCCGGTTCCCGGTTTTCGGAGCCGTCAGGCCGTGTACCTCGGTTCGGGACCGTCTAACCACCTCCGTTTGCCCCGATTTTTGGTGCATATCCTATTTCCTCCTTTTTGAGGGGCACTGTGGTCCGAGAGACCAACTTCGTGGTCGAACACCACTCCCGGTGCCTAACAGTCGGTTTTCGGGGCCTCGGACTGCGCGTTTCGGCCCCGAACCTTCATTTTACATCGGTTTTGGTTCATTTTTGGCAGGGACCTCTGTTTCATCACCAGGAAGGTCATAGAAGGTGGGAGGCTAGTAATTGTTTCAGCAACCAGTTATATTCCTTCATCGCCCTCCGTCGCCCGTTTTCTCTCACTTCAAAGCCAATGTTGACCACCCTTGGGCCATTTTCTTGCACCCTAAACCCCATATTTGTGATGTACACATCTGGGAGGCCACCAATATTTGGTGGCCGGCCAGTAATTGCTTTGACCCCTTTGAACCCCTTTGAAAAGTTGGTTGTTCTCTCTCCTGGTTCACTGTTTCCAATTTTTGACCACAGGGTTGTGTTGAGAACACATGGGAGGCCACCAATCTGTGGTGGCCGGCCACTAATCACACTTGGCCCTTTTGACCCTTGGACGGCCGGCCATGGGGAGAGCCGGCCGGCCACCTTCTAGCCCAAAACCTGGACGGCCTGATTCCTTGCAGTAAGTGCATCTCAAATATGCATCCTTTTTCCCTCCAGACTTTGTATCCGGGGGGGCCATTTTTTTGGGGGAAAACTTGAATTCATTTCCCCCCCATTTTTCCCCCCATTTCTCCCCCTCTCTTGCCTATAAAACCAGCCTCCCAGCTCCGGTTTAAGGGTTAGAAAAAAAACCCTTTGAGCTCCTATATTGCATCTCTGTCTCTCCCTCACTTGAAGCATCCAAACCTCCAAAGTTCTACACCCTTTTCTTAACCACCACCTAGCACCACACCACCACTCCATTCCAGCAGCTAGGAGGGTCTTCTCAGAGGCTAGGAGGCAGCATTTCTTGGTCCAAAGGCAGCCAAAGACTTGGTCTACAAGGGTGAGCAACATTTCCCTCTTTTCTAGCTCATTTTTGCAAGCTTTCTTAGCCCTTCTTGCTTGTATATTTGAGCTCCAGACATAACTGAAAGTAGCATTTTTTTGAGCTCTATTTCATCTTTTATGAAGGGCCTCTCACTGGTTGAGGCCCCCATTTTGCACTTGCTTCATTATCCCTCTTATATGCCTATTTCTTGTGTAGCATTTTAGGCTTGTGTATAATCTGTTTTGAAGCATGTTGTAAACTGTAAATAGGCTTATTTTGAGCCCTTCTTCAACATTGTAGAAGGTATCATCACTGTTTGAATCTTCCATGTGTCACTTTCTTTGATATCCACTTTTGGCCCCCATTTTTGCATGATTTGTTAGCCCCTTGTGCTTCTGTTTTTGGGCTCTGGTCTGAACTGTAAATAGCCTTATTTTGACCCTCTCTTCATGTTTCATTAAGGGTCTTTTGCTTTTTGAGGCATCCTTTGCATACTTTGTGTTGAAGCCCTCTTTTTGGTCTTATCTTGCATAGTATTTTAGGCTTTCTTGTGCACTGTTTTGGGTTTGGTCACTAACTGTAAAATGTCATTTTTTGAGCCCCTCTTCAACTTTGTTGAAGGGCTCTCAGCCATTTAGCACCAGCAGCTGCTACTTGCTTCATTATCTCAAATTTAGGGCCATTTTTGTATGCTAGCTTAGCCCCATTTGTGTTCACTGTTTGGCCTTGCTTAAAACTGTAAATATGCATTTTTTGGGACTGCCTTGCCTCTTTCTTCATGCTTCATGTTCAAATAATGCATGCTTTGTATAGCTATAAGTCATTCCATGTGCCTAATTTTGGATTTTGGGTTTCATTTCATGCATCGGGTGCACTTTTGCCATGTTTCGGGGCTGTTTTGCCTCAATTTTTGCTACTGAAATTTTCATGCTAGTATGTCATATTCCATGTCTTGCCATGTGTCTTGTTAGAGTGGCATTCGGTGCCTTAGGGTCGGTCCTCGGTTTGCGTGCACGTGTACACGCATTTCGAGTGTCTCATTTTCATCTAATGGCCTCTTATGTGAGTGTGGCTGAGGTCCACTCATGTTGGTGTAAGTCCATTATGCATTGTGTATGCCATTTCATTCCATAGCATTGTGTATGCTAGGCTGTATGTTAGCGCATTGCGTATGCCATGTTACCTCGTGCATCGTGTATGCCATTTCATAGCATGTTGCATGTTAGGTTGTATCTTAGCTGCATTTCATGCATGTCATGCATACTGCATTGTGTTCGGGATAGGAGTTAGCCCGAGCACGGGAAACGAGGTACGTTTCGTACTCCGAGTGACGGAACGTGTCTCAATTTCCCAGTCACCGACACTCCGGATCATCCATGATGGAGTTAGGTCTTGTTGTGTTCATATGTACATTCATTTCATATTAAGTTGTGCAATTCGACTCGTCGGCCATCATGCATCGAGATGCGTGATTGGTGGCACGAAGATCGAGACATGCATACATATTGTGAAAATACATTGCCATGCCCCTTTGTGCTCTCTGTTGCAGCAAAATAAGAATCAGCAGCCTTCCGAAGCTTGGCACGCATTCCAAGAATAAGTGCAAACAGAGGCTAACTGGGGCATCGCCATGGATTTCCGCGCAAGGCAACCCGGACATGCATCATTCATCATCTGGAGAAGAGTCAAGGCAGTCCCTAGCTTGCATGCTAGTTTATTGCTTTCCTTAGTTAATTTGTTAATTAATTAGGGATTTGTACATATTTGGACTGTATTATTCATTTGGACTGTACTATTCATTTGGGACTGTACTATTTATTCGGACCCTCTGCGCGAGGGCATAATTGTAATAAGTGTGCGTGAGTGTGATGTATGTCTTCCAACTCCACGTCTTTCTTCCCTTTTATTTACCAGCTTATGATGGTTAGATTAGGGCATGTTTCAATTAGCATACAGTATGATAGCATGTTTGCATTCATTCATCTGTCTTGCATGCACCGGGCTCGGCGCATCATACTAACTGCATTTGTATTTCAATTCTAAGTTGAATACATGTTAGCTGTAGCATTCCATACGCCATGTTTAGAGTAGCCGAGCTTGCTATAGTTGCATTTTTGCATGTGTTACATTAGGCATTTCTGTATATTTAGGATCATGCATGGATTTCTAATCGGTTTCTGTTTTGGCTTGGAGTACTCGGTGAGTTTTATGCTTTAGCATCCTTGCATGCGTGTGAGTGACTGCCATGAATTGCATGCTTACCATGAGGCTATTTGCTTATGTGATATAACTGCCTAAATGCCTGTGGGTGAAGGTTGGGTTGTTTAGATTGGAACAAATCATTGACTGTGAGTTTTAAAGCCCACTAGATAGTGGCAAAACCATCTTTTCTAAGCCCACCTGAGGGTGGCAAAATCTGCATTTTAAGCCTACCTGCGGGTAGCAAACCATCTTTCAAAAAACAAACATGAAATGTTTTGTTCCAATTCAGGCGACCCGGTCTATACTTGTATGCTGTGCGCATCACGTAGTAAATCTAGGCTAATAACCGGAATAAGAGCACACAATGTTTTCAAAGCTAAATATCATGGTTAGTAGAGGCCGATCTTTGATCGGGCGAACGGGGGTGCTCACGAAGTGACCTTCCCCAATCATACCCAAGTTCCCGAGCCGAGGCAACTTTGGTGTTGACAGACACGTGGCCTTAGGCAAACGAGTCAGGGTTTTCTAAATTTTCCAAAAAAAAAATATTTAGGTGGCGACTCTGTATCTGGCAAAGCAGTCCATGTTTGGCACTTCTTTTCTAAAAATCTGTTTTCTCAAAACTATTTGCCGGATTTGGACTCTTTGGTTCAGATTAAGAACCGTGACAAAATTCGAGTCTGAGCTGTAGCGAGGTCCCCCCCGCGGGCTTGTTACACATACACATGTATGGAGGATGCTGCAAATGGCTCCCAGCTGGCACAGCTGGAACACATTCAGAGAGACAAAACAGAGGGTAGCTGGCCAACCAGTTGAAGTGGTCGGCCGACCACTTGACCTGGTCGGCCGACCAGGTCAAAAGGGTCAAAGTGGTCGGCCAGCCTTTAGGATGAAGCCCCAGAATTTAGCTTTCCAATGGCGCAAACCTTGCATTAAAATTCCTCCTGTGCAAAAAGTTATGCCTGTTTTGGTGAAGCCGCGCAGATTCGGTCCAATCGGATTGATGCCCTACTTCAACCAACCATATCTCCTCCACCCGGACTTGGCTTTAGGAGATTCTTGAGTGAAAAATGAAGCCCCGGAAGTAAGCTTTCCAACGGTGGTGGCCTCATATCTTAAATCCAAGTATAAAAATGAATAAGCCCGATTTAGCGAGGACCGCTTGACTTTTTCTCTCCTTCCCAGATTCATGCCGAACCACTTTTGACCACCTAAGTGGTCGACCATCTGATTTTATGGTCTACCATGTGGCCACATTGAAGCCCCAGAAGTTAGCTTTCCAATGGCACCAACCTTGCATCAAAATTCCTCCTGTGCAAAGAGTTATGCCCGTTTCGGTGAAGCCGCGCAGTTTCGATCCTACCCGGGCTCATGCCGAACTTCTCCCAAACTAGTTTTCCTCTCTCTTCTCCTCTTTTCTTCAACTCCAAACCCCTAGACAAGGTGTTTTGAAAGATTTTTTAAAGATTTCATCTCTCTTTCATTCATTTCCACTTTGTCCTTGCTCGGTTTACCGAAAAGTGCAACATTTGACAAAATGCGAGCCTCGGAACATCGTAAAAACTTTATTTCAAAAACGTTTTGAAAGAGAGGGTTTTAAGGTCTAAAATCTTTTGATCAAGATTGTTTTGGTCCAAAAAGGGGTATGAAGTTGAGATTTGACTCTCTCCTTGCCGAAGAAACTGAACCTTTCCCCTGCACACCTTTCTCCACCATGTAAACCATCAGTCGCGTCCAAGTCTTAAGGGCGGTAAAAAATGGGGTGTCTACAATGGGCTAGTTAATGGTAGAAGCTCTCTGGCTGGTTGATGTATTTAGTGTGCGGACTTCTAACATTTCTCGCACTTCTTGACATACTTCTCTGAATCTACTTGCATGTAAGGCCACCAATATCCTTGTAAAATTGCTCTGTAGGCCAATGATCATCCCCCTTGGTGGCTTCCGCATACGCTTTTGTGTATCTCGAACAACAATGCCTCGACCTTGCTGGGATGGACACATTTCAAGTAAGGTCTTCTGAAGGATTTTTTTTACAAGGCCATTGATGGGGAGAGCCAAAATCGTTGTGACTTTGCTCTGATCTTGTTGGCTTCTTTCTTCTCTTCAGGTAAGACGCCGTCTTTTAAGAATACTATAATGGGATCCATCCATAAAGGGCCTAGTTTGGCACAACATACCTCAGTTACTTCGGGTTCTTCAATGCTTGGTCTTGGTAGGAAGTCGATCAGTAATGGATGTGGGATGGATGTATCTGCCATCGAAGCAAAGCTTGCTAGTTCGTCTGCTCTACTGTTTTCTTCCCGGCCGATCTGCTCTCTGGCTAACTCTTCATACTTTACCATCCTCTCATCTTTCGCTTCATAGTCGCCTGAAATCTGGTTTACTACCAGCTGGGAGTCATTGTAAACCATTAGCTCGGTGGCCTGCACGAAAAGTGCTGATTTTAGGCCTGCTAAGAGTGCTTCATACTTCGCCTCATTATTTGATCCTGGAAAGCCAAGGTTGACTGCTTGTTCCACTACTAAGCCATCTAGTGAGATGAGTACTATGCCCAGTCCTGCACCGTGCCTGTTGGATGCTCCATCCACAAAGAGCTTCCGCATCTCTCCAACGAATAACTTCCAACAAGTGGAAGGGTCGGATGAAGTCTTGGGGTCATGAGTGTTGCTAATGTTTTCTTTCAAGTCCATACCTGCTGTAGGTGTTCTATCTTCACTGTCAGACTGCCTCAAATCTCTGCTTTTTGATGAGTCCTCACTAAGAATGGCTTGGTTTGCTTCTTCCTCCCTCTCTTCGATCCGGTATGCCTTGGGATGTGGCTGGGCATCTTGTTTTGGGGGCTGCGTAATTCCTGCGGCACTTTCCATCCCCTTCTCTGATGCCTTCCTGGTGTGAACTCTGCCACAAAGTCTGCCAAAGCTTGGGCTTTTATTGCGGTTCTGGGCTAAAACTTGATATCAAACTGTCCTAATTCCACCGCCCATTTCAAGATTCGCCCAGAAAAGTTCGCCCTCTCGAACAAAGCTTTTAATGGAAAAGCTGTCAGGATGATTATGGTGTGGGCGTGGAAGTAATGTGACAGTTTTCTTAAGGCCATCATCAAGGCTAAGGCCAGTTTTTCCAATGGTAGGTACCTGGTTTCTATGCCTAGCAAGATTTTGCTAACATAAAAGATGGGCAAGTGTTGATTCCTTCCGCTTTGACCAACACTGCGCTGACTGCGTGCTGTGAAACTGCTAGGTACAAAAAGAGCTCTTCTCCAAGTATGGGGGTTACTAGCAACGGTGGAGAAGACATGTACTCTTTCAAGCTTTCTAGGGCGCGGTCGCATTCTTCATCCCACTCAAACTTGGCCTTTAATGCTTGGAAAAATGGTCGACATCTGTCTGACGACCGACTTATGAACCGGTTGAGCGCGGCTGCAAGGCCAGTGAGATGCTGCACCTCTTTGACTGTGTTAGGCCTCTCAAGATCCTGGATTGCTTTGATCTGAGAAGGGTCTGCTTCTATACCTCGGTTGGTCACCAGAAAGCCTAGGAATTTGCCCGATCCTACGCTGAATGCACACTTGGATGCATTAAGGCGCAACTTGTTCTTTTTTAGAATCTGGAACATCTCACCTAGGTCCCTGAGATAGTCCTTCTCATCCTTGCTTTTGACGACCATGTCATCGATGTAAGCCTCCATTGTTCTGCCTAACAATGGTTCAAACATCTTGGTGACCATCCCTTGGAATGTTGCCCCTGTGTTTTTTAGGTCAAAGGGCATGACCTTGTAACAATACAATCCTCTTGGCGTTGTAAAGGATGTGACCTCCTGGTTTGGTTCATACATAGCGATCTGATGGTAACCTCTGTATGCATCGAGGAAGCTAAGTCGATTGTGTCCTGCCATCAGGTCTACTAGCCGGTCTATCCGTGGTAGGGAAAAGCTGTCCTTTGGGCATGCCTTGTTGACTATTTTGCAGTCTACGCAGACATGCCATTTTCCGTTCTTCTTTGGCACTACTACGGTATTGGAGATCCACTTGGGGTAATGCACTTCTCTAATAGCTCCTGCTTCCAATAAGTTTCCCACTTCTTCCACCACTATCTCGGCATAGTGGAGTGCTGATCTACGAGTGCGCTGTATAACTGGTCTGGCAGTTGGGTGGATGTTCAGTTGGTGACAGATGAAGTTTGGGTCAATGCCAGACATGTCATACGGTGTCCAGGCAAACACTTCGATGTTAAAGGTTAAGAATTCCATGACCTCTATTCTCTCAGTACTGGACAAAGACAAGCCGAGCAAAAAGAACTTTTCTGGGTCTTTTTCATTTATTCTTACATGTACCAAGTCTTCCACTGCCTTTTGATCAGCTGCCTTGCCGACATCTGCAAATAGTTCATTGCTTTCTAGCTCTTCGACCATCTGTACAAACCCTTTTGTAGCGCGGCTGCCATTTACTGTGACAAAGCACTATTTTGAAATAATCTGGTCTCCAAAGACCTCTTCAATTAGTCTGGCTTCATTAGGGAACCGCAATACTTGATGGTAGGTTGATGCTACCGATCGGATGGCATGCAACCATGTCCTCCCCAAAATTATATTGTAAGCGGAAGGGACTTTCAATACCCAGAATTCCACCTGTTTCGTCATGGTTCATGCCTTAACTGAGAGGATTATCTTGCCCACTGGCCACTCTGGCATTGAGTTGAATCCGATTAGGGGAGATGTTGCAGATGCCATGTCTTTGTCCTCCAGTTTCAGTTGTTTGAAGGTTTCGTAATACATTATCTCACATGAGCTTCCTTGGTCAATCAGAATCCGCTTGATGTCGAAATTCTTGACGCATAGAGTGAGAACCAATGCATCATTGTGAGGGCAGTATATCCTTGCTAAATCTTTATCTGAAAAAGATATGACATTTGTGGCCTCTGTTCTCCCCTTTTTGACGGTAGGTTGTGCACTTAATACCTCTCTCAAGTGCTCAGCCTTTTTGATCATTCCCCTTAGCTCACATACCCACTCAGGTTCGAATACCCCATGTATTACGTTAACTACGCCTTGAGGTGGAGCGTCGACCGGCATCCCGTTTGGGTTGTTGCGGTTTTGGGGGGCTGGCTGCGTCCCTCCTTCTATGTACTGGTCCAGGTGCCCAGCTGCCACTAACTCCTCCAAATGTTGCCTCAACGGCGTGCAATTTTCAGTGCGGTGCCCCTTTTCATCATGGAAGGTGCACCGGGACCTCTCATCATAGTCCTTTTGTGCTTCTTCCAACTTGCTGGCCATCGGACGAAAGGTTCGTTGCGTATCTCACTGAGAATTCGGTAGATTGGTTTTTTGAACACTGTGGTAATGGCAGTGCGAACTCTCAACTTTCTTTTGTCTGGGTCTTCTCTGTTAGCCCGCCTGCCTCGCCCATTCCTGCTTGGTTGTTCTACCGTGTTGACTTTTGCTGAAGTCTTTTTATCTGGTGTTGCTGTTGTGCCAGATTTCGCTTTAGCACGAACGCTGTCTTCCTCCACGCGAATATGTTGGTGCACTCTCTCCATTAAGGCCTCCATTGTGAGGGGCGGCGTCATTGTAATTGAGTCCCTCAATTTATTACCGACTGGCAAGCCCCGTTTGTATTGTGCTATGGCGAGGTTTGTAGGGCAATCCCCAATCTAGTTGAAGGTTTCCCAGTAGCGACTGTTGTAGGATCTCAACGTCTCATTGTCGCCCATGTCAATGGAGTGTAGCTGGTCGATCTCCACTGGTGTCTTGGTGTTCGTCCTGAACCTAGTCACGAATGCCTCTGCCAATTGTGCCTAGGAGGCGATGCTGCCTTCTGGTAGCCTTTCGAACCAGGTTGGACCTAGGTCACCAAGGCTGGATGGGAACAGGATACACATCAGGGCCTCGTTCCGCCGGTATACTTCCATAACCTGGCGAAAGTGGCTTAAGTGCATGTAGGGGTCTGTCTTCCCCTCATAAGTAATGAATTTGGGCTGGTGGAAACCTGAAGGTAGTGGTGCGTTTTCAATTGCCGGAACGAACGGCGAGCTCTGTAGCCTTGCTAATGCTTTGTTTGTTAGTTCATAAGCAAGGCGCGGCATTGGCATTCCTACCTCGACGCTCCCATGCGTCTGAGGGGCCAACCGTTGAAGGGCAGAAATTCTGCACGGGTCGCGTGCCCTAGTATCCTCCTTCCATCGTGCCCTTTCTTCAAGCACAGTTCGCAAGTCAGATGATCTAGGCAGCTCTGTGTGCCTAGATGACGTCTAGTGCGTGTGCGAGGGCCGATAGGTGCTTCCCTCAGTATATGACCTCTCAGTTCTTGTTCTCTCAGACCTGGAGTAACGAGTCCTGGAAGTCCTTGATTGAGTGTCGCCTGTTCTAAGGCTCCTACTTTCTGCTTGCGATGGTGTGGTACGCCTACCACGATCTTCCGAGTGGCGAGGGGGCATGTTCTCTTTGTGCCCCTCTCCTGTCGCCACCCCTTTTCCTTTTATCTGGCGCTTCATTGACTCCTTGTCTGCCGCCATCTTTCTTATTAACTCGTCCTGCTCCTTCACACGATCTTCCAGAACTTGAGGGTCCATCCTTCGCCTTTATCTTTCAGGACTTTGAGAGTGACGGGGGTTGTTAGCCCGCCTCCCCCTTACATCCCTCCGGGGGTTCTGTCGCTGGGGTTCTAAATCCGCCATGGGAGGGATAGAAGGCAAACCTTCGCGCCTCCCACCCCCCTCCGAGGTTTGTTCGTCGATAGCGGCTTGCGGCAAATCTTCATTGTGCGCCATTGCTTCCGATTAGAGAGGAAAAACTCGATCAAAAGGTTTTGTTCTTTCTGGAATTCCCACAGACGACGCCAATTGTACGAGCACGAAATTATCTTCTCGTATAATCTTGTTGATCAAGTCTGCGCTCCTCCAAATGTCGTCGCTTTACTCCCTGAAAACACAAACGTGAGCTAGTCGGCGGGTGTGTGCCGGATACCTCTCCAATGCCTAAGTCAGTGAAATAGACAAAATCTCTGTGTATTCGATAATCAAAGTTGTGTTACCTCTACATAGGTTTTGTTGTGAGCTTTTATGATTTTTGCCTGGCACAATCCTAGTAGGACTCTTATTCCTCCATGTAGAGTCCTCCTAGGAATCACAGTCCTGAAAGATAATGCTTATCCTTCAACACCCCCCTCACTGCTTAAACCAAGTGAGATGGTTTTACCACGATTGGATGACAGTACGACCGAGCTAACACTTGCCCTTTGTCATACTTAATCCAACGTCTTCACTTGCAACTCATAGCTCGGCTCTTGTTCTCTCGTACCTCGATCTTGTTCATTAAGACCGAGCTAACTACAGCAAGCTCTGACCACGCTAACCAGAGCAAGGTCCACCATAAGAAGCCATAATACCTCGGTTCCAAACACTGGCCGAGCTAATTACCACTCTGACCAAGGTGACTGAGCTAACTACACGGCCCTTTTTGGACCGAGCTAACTACAAGGCCCTTTTACTTAGCCCTTTGTACTGCGGCCCACAAAACGGCCTATTACCACGCTTTGGCCTAGCTCGACCCTAATGCACATAAAAACTCCCTCTTAGTAATTGAACCTTTTTTTTTTCTTTTCTTTTCTTTAAAGACAAATGTGACTTAATCTTATCACTATCGATATCTAATCATTATCATTTTTACAAGAATGATTTACTTCAACAAATTCTATAAAATAAATGTTGTGCGGAGAGTTCCGAAAAACACTCAATCACACCAAGATAGTTGTGTTGGAAAATTTAGTTTTATATGGCTTATTTTGGGCCATCTTTGAGCCCAAAATTGAGTGGGCCCCAAACGTCTTTTAGGGTGGGTCTGAAAAGGTGATGTGTTCCTTGCCGCGTAGCAAGTCACACGGTAAAGACGGTTCGTCAAAACCATTTATGAGTGAATGGGAAGTTGACATCGTTTTTGGGTTCGTGGAATGGACAATTAAAAAAGTAAATGTGGGTTTCTTTGAAATGAGTTGTCTCCTATTGAAACTTTAAGAGAGTTTTTGTATGCATATAAGCTCTAGATTACAACACTTGGGTTGGGCTCCAAAGGGCACCCCAAGTTTGTAGAAGGGAGGAGTCATGAACAAAGTGAACCTTAGCCCAAACCACCACACGCGCGAGCGTCGCCGCCATCCGTCCATTCTGCCGGGCGCTGGTGTGGGTCGGTTATTATATTAATTTTTTCCAATTAATTCAAAAGTTGAATTTAATTTTTTGACCTTTGTTACCTCTTCTGGTCCATTTTTCCAGAACAGATTAAACTGTTCAAACAGTTATCAAATCTGCTTGAACCCAAACAGATTCATTTCCACCAGACAGGTTTTTGAACTACAGCATTTTTCCAACAGATAGAAACTGCCAGGCAGTTATCTGTTGCACTTCAAATTATGTACCTGTTCGGGTCTATATATTTCCAAATCTGTTCCAGCATTTGGTATTCCGAAAAATTCATTTCTTTTGCCTTCTTTTTGCTCTTTTGCATCAATTACTCTTCATATTATTTTAGGAAAAAATTCAGAAAGTTTAGAACACGGGTTTTGTTCGCCGAACAAATTGTTTGGAGTGCTTCTACAATTTGTGAAGATCATTGTATTCTGGGAGATAGACGCCATTTAACCGTAAGCACCGTAGCAGGGCAAATCCGTCTTAAGGACAGAGTGTCACACACTCGACTTGATCTTTTTTTTATTATTCATTCGGTTCGGTAAAATAATTTTGGTACATTATTTATTTTATTTGTTTGATTTAGTTTCAATTTATCTATTGTACACAGAAGATTGTTTCAACAATCTTAAGACAGATTCGAATTATTCTGCTTATAAAGAATTTTTCTTTTATTTCATTTCTTCTTTCTTCTTCTTGCAGAAATTATTTTCTGTGATTTTACAAAATAATATTATGGTTGGAAAACAAATAGTAGTAATATACTGTTTGACAGATAGTAGTAATATATTGTTTATTTTCTTTGACAACTAGTAGTAATATACTAGTGTCATTAACAATTCAGAATATTTATTTGTAAAGTTTATCAGAAATTAATTTTGGTTTTCATAAATAATTTCTGAGTGTTCATTAATTAAAATTCTATTTCAGTATTTTAATTATTGAAGTGTTACAGAAATTTAATTTTCTGTGTGGAATAAATTTGGTTAAATAAATTTTATTTTATTTTCAAATTAATTGAAAATAAAAGTTGCAATCTTATTTCTTTTATTTTTATAGAATTTAATTCTATTAATTTGGATTAATTTTCTGTATAGTATAATATTCTAATTATAATTTTGTTTTATAATTTAGAATTCATGGCTACTGAAACAAATGGTCAAACGAGTACTGGTATAGTGGCTGTAATTGCGCCAACCTTCTTTTCTGTTGTGACAGTACTGGTAAATCACGGCTAGAAGCCAGAGAAGTTCTCTGAAACTGATTTTAAAAGATGGCAATAGAAAATACTGTTCTATCTTATAACTCTGAACCTGGCTCGTTTTCTCCGTGAGAATGCACCTACTCTGAACGAGGATGAAACTGACCGGCAAGTGGTTGCTGCGGTCGATGCCTAGAAACATGCTGATTTCCTTTGGCAGAACTACATCTTGAACAACATAGCGGATCTACTAATCAAAGGGTTAGCAAGAGAGTTAGTTAAGAATTCATCGAGGGGAATGGGACTTAAGCCTATTAAATAAGAATTATCACAACGGCAACCCAACCTAGTTGACTGGAGATCCAAAGATCTGGGTTCAAAGGGACAACCGAGTTGTGAATGACTCAGAAGGATCACTAGGGAGTCCAACTCCTACCCATTTCTATGATGAAATAGTGATGTTTGCAGCGGTTTAGGTTAAGTAAAACTTTTAATGATTCTTATATCTAGGTATACCTAGTGGAGTATGACAGGATACTCTTCATAAGAATCACCTATGTGAGTGTGAACTGGGCCGGTTCTATGAGATTTGTGAAAGGCTACAATTCTCTAGAGCACTTATGAAGGACCAGGTTATTCGGGGCCAAAATGAACACAATAGTGAGAACTAAACCGTGTCTGGTGATATTCTGTGTGAGTTATATTGTCTTGATTTACACAAATGACTGAACAGTTCAAGACATCATGTTCACTAGTTAGCTAGTAAATCCGATAGTGTCTCACAAGAGAAGGTTTAAAGCCAAAAGCTACCTGTCCTTTGCAGAATATTTCCAATTTATGTACTTTCTATAATTAGATCATATTGTTGCATTTTCTCTCCGTCAAATTCCATTTATGTGGGGGATTGTTGGAAAATTTGGTTTTATAAGGCTTATTTTGGGCCATCTTTGAGCCTAAAATTGAGTGGGCCCCAAACGTCTTTTGGGGTAGGTTCGAAAAGGTGATGTGTTCTTTGCCGCGTAGCAAGTCACACAGTGAAGACGGTTGTCAAAACCATTTATGAGTGAATGGGAAGTTGACGTTGTTTTTGGGTTCGTAGAATGGACAATTAAAGAAGTAAATGTGGGTTTCTTTGAAATGGGTTGTCCCACATTGAAACTTTAAGAGAGTTTTTGTATATATATAAGCTCTAGATTACAACACTTGGGTTCGGCCCCAAGGGGCACCCCAAGTTTGTAGAAGGGAGGAGTTATGGACAAAGTGAACCTTAGCCCAAACCACCACACACGTGCATGCGCCGCCGTCCGTCCGTCCGTCCGGCCGAGCCAAGCCGTGCCGGGCACGGGTTGTGGGTTGGGTCAGTTATTATATTAATTTTTTGGAGATAATTTATTTGAATTTTTTCCAATTAATTCAAAATTTGAATTTAATTTTTTGACTTTGTTATCTCTTTCAGTCCATTTTTCCAAAACAAATTAAACTGTTCAAATAGTTTTCAAATTTGTTTGAACCCGGACAGATTCATTTTTGCCAAACAGGTTTTTGAACTGCAGTAGTTTTCCAATAGATAGAAACTGCTAGGCAGTTATCTGTTGCACCTGTGCAATTTGAATTTGCATCTGTTCACTTCAAATTATGCACCTGTTCGAGTCTATATATTTCCAGATCTGTTCCAGCATTTGGTATTCTGAAAAATTCGTTTCTTTTGCCTTCTTTTTTCTCTTTTGCATCAATTACTCTTCATATTATTTTAGAAAAAAATTCAGAGAGTTTAGAACACAGGTTTTGTTCGCAAAACAAATTATTTGGAGTGCTACTACAATTTGTGAAGATCATTGTATCTTAAGAGATAGACGCCATTTAACCGTAAGCACCGTAGCGGGGCAAATATGTCTTAAGGACAGAGTGTCACACACTCGACTTGATCTTTTTTTTATTATTCATTCGGTTCGGTAAAATAATTTTGGTACATTATTTATTTTATTTGTTTGATTTAGTTTCAATTTATCTATTGTATACAGAAGATTGTTCCAACAAGTTGATAGTTTCGAATATGGAGTAGAAGAATCATAAAAATTCAAGAGAGAGAAACAACTACATATTAACAAGATATCAAAATTTACGTGGTTCAGCCTAAGTCTACATCCACAGACAATCACGAAGAGAAAGATTCTTCTAGCAAAGATAACGATATCCTCAAGAGTTACAATAGTGACAAAATAATATCTCCCAAATAACTAAACTCACCAAGTCCAAGTACAAGTTTTATCACCAAACCCAAATTCTTTCTACACAAGTCTTACGAGACTAAAATTTCAATCAAAAGACACCAAGTAACCAAATGCTATATCAAAGACCCGAAAGACTACGAACAAAATCCCCACAGAGGGCTCCATGGAACTAAAAAGTTTTGTGAATGGAACTAAAAAGTTCAATTGAATGAATGAAAGTCTCTACATATTTATAGCCAAAGAATTTTTTATAAAGCAAAATAGGTTTCCTTCAATCCAAAACTAATTAGGAAATACTAAATCCAAAACTTTAGAAAGTCCAAACTAAGTCAAATAGGTCTCTCACAAATCTAAACCAATATGAGAGTCAAAACCAAATCAATGTTTAACTATTCACAAATCCTATTTCAATTAACAACCAGAATACCAAATTCAAATCATATTGGGAATGGACATTAAGCTAATAATCTAACAATAAAAACTTTTGAATCACTAAAATGAGCTCTCAAATTCCCATTTAGATCCAATAGAACCTCTCCAATTAGATTATCAACAGGAGAGAAACCAATCTGCTCTACAACGGAGAATAAGTTTATGATCTTTGCAGACCTAATAAACAACATCAGCAAAGATCAGGAAAAAAAAAAAAAGTTACCAAGTAACCAGCAAAAGGAGCACCACACTGACCCAGTCATCTCAATCAAAATAAAATAAAATAAAATGATTGTGCTTGTAGTTGTGGTGACAGATTGATAGTAGTGATAATGGTAGTCTATGGCAATGATCAGTGGCAGAGGGAGTGAGGGATCAGGGGGTCACTGTCCCCTCCAGATTTTGAGATTTTTATTTATTTATTTTTTATTTTGTAAATATAAAGAAAATATTTTAGATAAAAAAATTACAAAAATATTATTAGAGTGAAATGTGAATGTCCATGATACACTAGTTACAAATAACATTATTTTTATGATGTTTCTCAAAATCAATCGTAAAACTTGCGTGAAATATTTTGTAAAAATTTTGGACATTGTAATTAATAAGTGCCCCTTCTAATTTAATTTTTTGGGTTCCGCCATTGGCAATGATTATGATCGAGTGGTGGTGCTGGGGAGAAGTTATTGGTTGGTCTTGACACACTTTAATAGAGGGAATAAGGTTCATTAATTTGTGTCAAGTAATTAAAAAATATAAAAAATTGTAATAAATTATAATTGATTAGAAATATAACCACGTAATACATCAGAAGCAACCAATAATTTTTGGTGCTAGTGGTGCCAATGTTGTTTTGTTGTAATACCATGTGATCTTATTGTCGGGAATCGTTGTAGATCCCTACAGGACCTCATGTTCATCCCATGTTGTTTAACCCTTTTTAAGGGACGGAGTCGAGTGCAACAGTTTGAAGATCATGACGTTCTAAATCATTAAGACTTCTTACTGCGTGAATTGTTGACGAAGATGTTATTCTTTTATTGTAAATAACTAGAGTGTAATCTTCTATGTAAGCCCTTGAGGCATGTAATGTGAATAATTGTTGTGAACATTTATGTATATCATTGTAATTATGCGAGAGAGGACCTCATTAAATCTTTCTAGCTTGTGTTGTTTCTTTAACTATTATGGTAAATGGACTTTTATAAGGAATAATGGTAATATATCTAAGTTATAAAATTTGGGGCGTGATAGAATTCCACCCCTTTCATTCACTTCCACTCTGTCCTTTGCTCAGTCTATTGAAAAGACAACATTTGGAGTTCAAAAACACGAGTTTTGGAACATTGTAGAAATGTTTGGAAGTACGCAACCAAATAGTTTTGAAAAAGGGTTTTAAGAGGGTCAAAAATGGTTTGGCAAAAATAGGTATTAGGTTGGGATAGTTGGGATTAAAGCTTGAATTTTGAATTTCATGATGAGAAATTCAAAAGATTGCACATTGTGACTTTCATCATCGGGTGTTCAAAATAATACACCTAAGTCTTAAGGTCAATCAAAATTGGGTATCTACAGTGAGTAAGACCTTGGCAAGTGCCGAGGCAAGATATTTGCCATTGGAAAAGTTGACACTTGCATTGGTGATGCAGCGAAGAAGTTGAATCAATACTTCCAGGCTCATCCAATCATAGTGCTCATTGAGCACCCATTGAAGTCTCTGCTGCAGCTTAGAGACTTGTCAGGAAGGATTGCACGATGGGTTGTCATTCTAGGTAAGTATGACATAGAATACAGACCAATGATAGCAATCAAAGGTCAGGACTTGGCTGACTTTGCTGCTAAGTTTACACTGAATTCTATCTTAAGGAGCAAACTTGTGAACTTTGGACTTGGGAGAATAGTAGGACCGAAAGACAAGCAAATCAGAATTCAACCCCCCAAGCTTGCTGAAGATGTGGGAACCCAAAAAAAAGAATTTGAGAAGTTGAAGCCTTGCAACATTTATCTTGGCAAATCCTTTTGGCTCTTTGTCGATTGAAGTTCTAACTGACAAGAAGCGGGGGCGGGAGTTGTGTGTGACCTTACCAGATGGACAAATGGTTGAGCAATCTATCAAGTTAGGATTTAAGGCCTCAAACTACAAGGCAGAAGACGAGGCGCTGATTGCAGGATTGAAGTCGGCAGCAATAGTCGAAGCCGATGACGTGGTGGTCTACTATGACTCCTACCACATCGTCAGTCAAGCAACGGGCGAGTTTACTGCCCGAGGTGAGAGAATTTCAGCCTATGTATGTAGACACCCCATTTTTGACCGTCCTCAAGACTTGGACGTCACCGTTGGAACACTCGGTGATTATCCATGTTTGTGTTCGTTTGGAGTTCCCGGAGTTCTCGGCTCGTGCGCCTTGCCTCAGGACTTCCGAACTCGACCGTTTTGTGTTTGGTTTTGCACCCAACACTTGTGTTTTGCCTTGGAAGGGCAGGGAATGCTTTGTGAGGCATCCCTACACACCACCGGCTGGGGCTAGAGGCCACCGGCTGGCTAGAGTTGCCATCGGCACTATTTTGTGCCAGTCGGCACTATTTTGTGCCGGTCGGCACTATTTTTGGCAAAATGACCATTTCCCTGCCGACTGTTGTGCAGCTGCTTTATCAGATATTTTTAGACAGCTGTATCACTTTTTGCTCCCCTCCATACACGTGTATGGAGGGATGAGCCTTTAGGCTTGCTTAACTTGTAAGTTTTCATGCCTATACAAGAGAAGGCTCTTCTCTTGGCTCAAGGGTTACAAGATTTGGAGAGTTAGACATTTTAGGAGAGGGAGAAGCTCTGGTTTTAGGTTAGATTTTGTGTATCTATCCTATCTCTCTCTTTCTCTCTTGTTTTGTACACTAGGTGTTTGTGACTTACTATTGCTCACCAACACCTAGTGTTTCACCTTCCTCTTGGAATTGAAGTGCTAAGGGCTTGTTCTTGGTGTTCTTGGCTGGTTTGGAGCTCAAGGAACCAACAACTCCAACCTTTGTGAAGTTGATCATCAAGGGTAAGAAACTTACTTTATTTACCCCATTTTTGCACTCCATTTTTGCCTAGTTTAAAACAGTTTTTGTGCCTGATCTATAACACAAAACAGTTCTGTTTTTTAACCCTCTTTATTGTTTATTAAGAGTGTTTTGTGGTTTGGGGGAGTTTGACCCCCTTTAGGCCTTGAAAAGGGCTCATTTTTGTGCTATTTTGGAGAGATCCGGGACTTGTGTGCTTGGACCTTTCCACCACTGAAATCTTGAGGGATTTCAGTGGTGGAGATGGT
Source organism: Camellia japonica (assembly GCA_030407325.1). Taxonomy (NCBI): domain Eukaryota; kingdom Viridiplantae; phylum Streptophyta; class Magnoliopsida; order Ericales; family Theaceae; genus Camellia; species Camellia japonica. The sequence continues at coordinate 77,287,193 of JAPPVO010000014.1, read as the reverse complement.
GCCTTAAAGTCCTAGAAAGGGGAGGGCCACCCCCTCTCCTTGATGTCCTTGAAAAGGGCAAGTTTTACCTCTTGAGAGAGCACCATGCTTGAGTATGTATTGAACATGTTTGAGTTGTTTTTCATGCTTATTATGCCATGTTTTAACTTGGTTTTAAGTTGGTTTTGGTCTCCTATGCATGCTTAGCATGGTTGCCTTGTAATGCCCTTTTATGCTCTAACATGCCTAGGTAGTATGCCTTAGTCTTTAACATGTTTTAGGCTTGCATTGTGAAGATTTTGTGCTTATATTTCCATGTTTTAGGTCTGTCCATAAGTATTTTGGTCAATCTTAGCATGTTTAATATAGCCCCTTTGCATTTGGCTTGTTGGCCTTAAGAGTTTGGATGTGTAGCATGCCTTGTTTGCATTGTTTTGATGGTTTGGAATCACCTAGCATGCTATTTCAGTCCATTTGGTGTGCTTGTATGCTTACCTTGCATGCTCCTTCGTGACTTCTTAAGCTTGTGTTATATGCTCCATGTTTTGGTCATGTTGCATGCCCTTGATTTCAAGCTTCTTAGATGCCATCTAAGTGGTCCTTTGGGCCTATTTTGACATGCTAAAAGTCCGTTTTGGGTTGATTAAGGCATGCCATAATTGTCTTGCATAGGTGTGGTTCAATGCCCTATTAGCTTGTCTTAAGCCTAGGTCATTTGCATGCTTTGTTTGGCATGCTTCATTGCATGATCTGGCATCATGTTTGAAATGAATTTCAGAGCTTTTAATGCATGCTTTTAGTCCATGCTTGTGCCTCTTTAAGTGTGCTTGAATGTTGCTTGTTTATGCCTTGGGTTTGAGCCTTAACATGTGCACATGTGTATGTACACTTGGTCTCATTTTCTAGGCACTTTGGCCATTGATTTTAGGCCTTTTTGAGTTGCCTAATTCATGTCTAGGTCCACCCCTCATTTGGTTTGCATGCTTGTATTATATGCTTGCTTGTATGCTTGCATGAGTGCATTGTATTACCCTTGTTGCATGGTAGATAACATGACTAGGTTGCATCATGTCAACATGCATTCCTTGTCCTTGAGTTGGTGATAGGGATTGGGACTTTTGTTTGTTTAATTTGCACACATTTGAGATCAAAGTTGCATCCTTGATTCTTAGGGCCATCATGCATGAAAATGCGCGATTGGTGGTCCGGGAATCGAGGCACATGCCCCCTTGAGTTAATAACATGATGTGGGATGTGTTTTGTGCATACATACTTGAATTACATTGCCATGCAATTTGTTGCCCTCTGCTGCTGTGAGTTGCAGGTTCTGCAGGTATTTTGTGCCGACCGGCACTGTTTAGTGCCGACCGGCAGCCAATCGGCACTGTTTAGTGCCGACCGGCAGCCAATCGGCAGCCGATGAGTGAATCTAGTGCCGGTGGCCTCCTCCTTCAGCCGGTGGTGTTCTACCCCAGCCGGTGGTACTCCCAGTGCCCTGAGAGGCACTCCTGGGATTTTGGTAATTTTCTGAGGAGGAAAGCAGAGAAACAGAGGCAATCCGTGCATGGCAGTGTGGTTCCGAGCCAATCCCGAGCGCGTGTTGCATCCGGACCTCATCCCGAGGCGGTTTACTGCTTCAATTAACTTAGTTAATTTATCTGATTAATTTAGTTAATTTGTAATAATTAATTAGCTTGCGTAGTTAGTTAATCTGTATTATTATTTTGGTCCCTCCGAGCGAGGGCATAATTTGTAATAAGTGTGTGTGAGTGGGTGTATGTCTTCCAATCCCCATTTCTTTCTTCCCTTTTATTTACCTGCTTACGATGGTAGATTAGGGCACATCCAAATTAGCATACCTTATGCAATGCATGCGTGCATTCATGCATTTGTTTACATGCACGGGCTCGGTACATCATACAAACTGCATCGTACTTTCGATTCCAAATTGAATACGTGTTACTCGCGCATTTCATATGCCATGTTTAGGGTTAGCCGAGCCTACTCTAGATTGCATCTATGTCTGTGTTGTATTAGCCACTTAACATGAACTAGTCATGCATGTTGCTAACTAGTTTACTGTTTTGGCACGGAGTACGATGTAAGTATTTACGCTTTAGCATACCACATGCGTGTGAATGTTGCCATGACAGTATGCTTGCCATGCGGCTAAATGCTTACGTGAGATAAACTGTTTGAATGCCTGTGGGTGAAGGTTGGATTGCGTGAGTTGGAACAACTCATTGAAATCCGTATTTTAGCCTACTTGCGAGTAGCAAAAACCAACACGTTTTTCGAGACAAAACGGATATGCAATGTTTATTTCCAAATTAGGCAATCTAGTCTACTTGTTTGTTGTGCGCATAACATAGTAATTCTAGGTTAATAATCGGAATAAGAACGCATAAAGTTTTCAAAAACGGATATCACGGTTAGTAGAGGCCGGTCTTCGGACCGGGCGAAAGGGGGTGCTCATAGCTGACCTTCCCCGATCGTACCCAAGCTCCCGAGCCAAGACCACTTTGGTGATGACGGACACGTGGCCTTCGGCACCGAGTCAGGGTTTCCTAAATTTCCCATTTTAAAATATTTAGGTGGCGACTCTGTAATCTGGCAAAGCAGTCCATGTTTGCACTTCTTTTCAAAAATCTGTTTTTCTTCAAAACGATTTGCCAGAGTTGGGCTCTTTGGTTCAGATTTAGAACCGCAACACACAAAAAAGGGAGTCCGAACTGTAGAGTGAAGCCACGGGCGCGTCTACAATGTAAAAAAAGGTCATCCAATTGTTAGGATAGATCAAAAGTTGTTGTCTCCAGTAGGTTTGCTAAGAAGATAATAGTCATGTAGATGCATTAGCCAACTTGGCTTCGGCTATGAAGACAGACTCTTCTAGAATCTGGTAGACTACTTGCCGGTCTAAGTATTGAGCCCATGATTATAGAATATGAAGCAATGTGTGTTGAACTTGGTTCAAGCTGAATGAACCCAATTGTGAAATTCATTAGAGATGGAAAGTTACTAGAGGATAAGAAAGAGGCGCACAAGGTAAGACTTAAGTCGGCAAGATTCTGCTTGCCGGCTGAAGGTCACCTCTATGGAAGGTCTTTCACTAGACCATTATTGCGTGTGTGTACATCCTTATTGAGTTGAAGACTTCTTGTATGAGATACATGATGGAATATGTGGAAGCTATGCTGGTGTAGACACCCCATTTTTGACCGCCCCTAAGATTTGGGCGCTTTATTCCAAACACCCGATGATGAAAGTTACTCTGTATAATCTTTTGAATTCTCAACAAAGAAATTTGGATTCAAGCTCTAATCCCAAACCTTACACCCCATTTTGGCTAAACTATTTTAGACCTTGAAACCCTCTTTTCAATAAATTTTTTCAAATGTTTCTATGATGTTCCGAGGCTCGCATTTCGATTAAAATATTGCACTTTTTAGTAAAACAAGTAAGAAGAAAGTGGAAATAAATTAAAGGGAGGTGAATTAAAGGAAATAGGAGGGGATGCAAGAAAAATAGTTTAGGAAAAGGTTGAGCGTCAAACCGTTAAGAAAGAAAAGAACAGCTTTCACTAAATTAGGCATATCTCTTTTTACACTTATAATTTAGATGTGAGAGGCCACCACCATTGGAAAGTAGACTTCTGGGGCTTCAATTTAGAGTCAAGAATCACCTAAAACTGAGTCCGGATGAGGGAGATATGGCCATTTGAATTCGGGCTTGAAAGTAGTTTTTTTGGACCCGTCCAGGTTTGTTTAGATCCGACCGTGGCTTGTTTAGACCCAACCAAGTTTCAATGAAAAATAGCCTATAGTACCTTTTAGACCCGACCTTTCATTTTTGGGCCTGGCCGGGTCTCATTAGTGATAAACAGGACAGCTGGCGAGAAGCTGTTGTTTTTTGAAGATATTTTTGACCAAAATGTCTCAAATTCTATATATAGACCCCCTGCCTTCAAAATTAAAGATTAGCAAACTTTCCAAAAGCTTTGAAGAGCTAAAGAGACCCCCATTCATCTTCAAACCTTCTTTAGGTATACATACACAACACATACACCATTAGAGCTTGTTCTTGAAGCTTTTTGCTAGAGTTTCAAACCATATTTCAGAAACTTGAGGGTGTTTTGAATCAAGTTTGTTAACTAAGAAGCTATCTCTCTTTTCAAGAGGTATAACTTTGCATCTTCTTCCTTACTTCTCTCTTACTCTTTTCCTCTCTTTTCCTCTCTTTTCCTTGCTTTAAACACTGATTTTGGACTGTTTTGGGGTTGAAATATGTTATTTAAAATTGAAAAAAGTGGAGGGGTTAGCCACCCCTCCTCAGGCTTTGTTCCATAGCTTTTTCTCTACTCTTTTTACTTACTTTCTCTTGCTTTTGCCACTGGTTTTCTTGGTATTTATGGGCTATTTAATAGTTTTTTTAATTTATGTTTTGAATATCATGTTTGTCGTGTTGCAAGTCCTCATGGATTTGGTTATTTAGGCCTTAGACAACAATCCATTAGAGTTGATAGTCTTGTTTACTTAGTTTTCAATTAAATAGTCACACTTTTGTAATAATCAACTTTGCATAATCATCTCTTCAACCTCCCTCCATTCTTTGCTTATTTTGATTAAAGAGTTGTTTTTAACAAAAGGTTGTTGTTCAAGCATAAGAAAGAGACCTTCCATGCTTAATGGTTTAATCTCTTCGGAGGCTCATTACCAAGGCATTACATCTCTCTTATGCTAAACACAACCTCTTGTTTGTCATTCATCTTTATCACCTGTATATTTACTTCTATGGGACTAACTTTCTAGTTAGACCCTTGGAAATCACAAAGGAAGGTTTCATTATAGCTTAGTATTGGGTTTGGATTTATAGCCATTATCGCCCTCTCTTGGGTTTGACTCCGAATCCCTTATCGCTCATTGATGAGTTTGACTCCTCCTTTGCAATTTCCCCCGAAGAAAAGGGCTTGAAAGGCTCATTTCTCGGGTTAAGTCGATGCTTGCTCATCTTCATTGCTTTTGGATTTAGTGGATGTAAACATCACTTTTGGAAAAAAAAAAAAAAAGGAATAAAAGATAAGAAATGGAAAGCTAAGTTGAAAAAGGCTAATAAAATCGGTTTAAAATTGGATTGAAATCGGCATAAAGGGAACTAATAAAATTGGTTGGATTTGGTCGGACGTTATACCGAATCCATCGCTTCTAGAGTCATCGCATACTAATTCGTGATGTTTGATGATTCTTGAGGCATGTCTACCTTCCTTCTTGAATTTCATGATAGGAAGGAGGTGTTGTTTGTCTTTCATTGCATTCTTTAAACTTTTGAAATCATCACGCAATCAACTTGTGACCATTAATGGTTTGGGAACCATACCCACTCCTCACTTGAATATCTCCATGACAGAGAAGGGCAAAAAGGACAAACATTGCATAGAAGCACTCTATCTGCACTGTTTTCACCTCAGTACACAAAACAGTTTTTTGTTAAAAATTAGGGCAAGGCCGAATTTGTTTGGGCACGGCCAGGCCTCATTGTGGGCCGATCGGCCTCTAATGTGTGGTACGTAGGGTATTTTTAAGAAATACAGAGCAGTGGCTGAGGGTGAATGCAAGGCAGTTTCCCAGCAAGGCAGATAGAGCAGTTTCCGAGGAACATTGTCATTGGCGCGCACATGATCATTGGTTTATTTTAAATAGATTGTTGTAATATTATTATTGTAATAGATTAGGTAGTTATTCATTCGAATTTGTAATAAGTAGTTAATTCAAAAACTTGGACATTCGGACCCTCTTGCGCGAGGGCAAACACATAATAATTTGTGTATGTCTTTCAACCCCCATTTCTTTCTCCTTTTTATTTATCCACTTATTGTGGTTATATAGCATCATATTTTCCTTAGCATTTTCCATGACTCACATCCATCTGTTTGGCATGCATAAGGGTTCGGCTCATCATACTAATCAATGTCAATTTCAAATTTCTTACTCGAATACATGCTTTATCGCATGCCTCAAATTGACTCACATGCCATGCTAATAAACCGAACCTCGTAGTTGCATTTTGCATGTGTTGCATTAGTCACCTTGCATAGCAGAGCATGTATTTTTCTAATGGTTTTATTTCTTTTGGCTTGCCTCGGTTGGGTACTAGGTGAGCATTGTCGCTTTAGCATATCACATGTATATTAGTGTTGCCATATCAAGCTTGTTTACCATAAGGCTAAGTGGTTAGTTGATACAACTCTTGAATGCCGGTGGATAAAGGTTGTGTTGCTGAATTTGGGACGATTTGATCAAAGTACATATGAGTTTGCTATTTCAAAATCAAAACAATTTTCAAACAAACATAAACTCAAACCATTCCAAAATGAGCGAAATTGTCTATACTAGTATGCCTCACATAGTAAGTTAGTATTAATAATCGAAACAAAAGCATATAATGTACATAAAAAACCCACCATGATTAGTAGAGGCCGATCTTTGATCGAGTAATTGGGATGCTCAATTCATGACCTTCTCCTCTCATACCAAAGTTCCCGAGCCAAGACACTTTGGTGGTTATGACGGACAAGTGGCCTTTGGCACAAGTCATAGGTTTCCTAAATTTTCCAAAAATATTTTGGTGGTGACTCTGAAATCTGACAATGCAGTCCATTTTTGGCATCTTTAACGATTAAATGAATTTTTCTAAAAATTTCTGGATTTGGACTTGTTCGTGTTTTATCTGTTTCACATTGCACTTGTGAAACCAGATTCAGAACCATGGGAGTCCGAACTATAGGGCTATCGTATCCAAGGAGACTAAACCCCTCTGAGGAGCACAAAAAGCAAACTACAACTGGGGGTAGGTCCTTAGCCCATAGAGCGATCTTAAGGGTACTGGTAGCCTTATATGCAAAAAGATGTCGAGGCATATATTCGAAAGTGTGAGAAGTGTCAAAGGTTTGCGCATTTTATACACCAGCCTACTGAAGACTTAAACCCATTATCTACTCCTTAGTCTTTTACCTAATAGGGCATGGATCTAGTTGGGCAATTGCCTTAAGTGGCTGGCTAGAGGAAGTTTCACTTAGTTGCCACTAACTACTTTACCTAATGTATAGAGGCAACCTTTAGCCGAGAGCCAAGATGTGGACGTTAAGAACTTTATCTAGAAGAATATCATCACTAGGTTTGGGATACCGATAGCCACAGTAGCTGATAATGGAGCACAGTTTGACATCAAGCTGATCAAAACTTTATGTGCTAAGTATAAGATCAATAATTATTATTCAACTCCTAGCTTTCCTCAAAGAAATGGCCAAGCCAAGGCATCGAACAAGACTATTCTGGGCGGAATCAAAAAGAGATAGGAAACAACTAAAGGTAAGTGGGTAGAATAGTTGCCCAACGTACCATGGCAATACCGCACTATGCTAAGTAAATCAACAGGAGAGACTCATTTTTGTAGACACCCCATTTTTGACCGATTTCAAGACTTAGATGTCATCGTTTGTGCACTCGATGATCGTGCTTGTTTGTGCTTGTTTTGAGTGCCCGAAGTTCTCGGCGGAACGCCTTGTCTTTGAGCCTCTAAACCTCTTTGTTTTGTGCTTGTTTTTGGGCCAAACCTTGGTGCCTCTTGCCTGGAGGGGGAAAGGGCCTTGTCGGCACTTTTCCCCCTTGTTGGCCACTTGAAGTGGTCGGTCGGCTAGATGAGGTGGCCGGCCGGCCACCTAAAGTGGCCGACAGCCATTTTTCTCATTTTTCAGATATTTTCTTAGCCAGCTGTGCCAGCTGTTGTTCACTGAATGCCATCTCCATACACGTGTATAGAGGGTTGAATGCAAGCCTTTGGCTTGGATTTCTATATAATGGGGGGTCTCTCCCCCATTTGGGAAGGTTATATATTTTGTGAGCAAATTTCCTCTCTTTCTCTCTAGAACTCTCTCTCTCTCTTCCTATTTTGTGCTTGAAAGTGAGAATTCTCTACACTTTTGCACTAAGACCCTTAACCAAACATCTTCATCTTGGAGCTGAGGTTCTTTGAGGCTTAGTTTGAGCTCCTAAGGGTGGTTTAAGCTTAGAATTGTGACTGATTTTGTGTTGTGCTTCAAGAGGTAAAGACTTACCTTGTAGGCTTTGTTTTAGTCAATTGAATTGCCATCTTTGAACACTATTTTTGGCCTGGCATTCAGGTATAAAAAAAAAAACTCTAATTTTTGTGCCTTAACATGTTGGTTTGAGGTCGTTTTGTGCAAAGGGGTAGTCCACCCTTCTCGTTGTCTAATTGTGAAGCTTCTTACATCATCTTTTACCATATTCAAACCAAACCTTTTGGCCCTTTAAACCACTGAAAACCAGAGTTATTTCAGTGGTAAAAAGTATGTTTTGAAGTCCAAAAATTGAGGGGGTGGCTTCCCCTCCTTGTGTCTCACTTGCATGCCTAGTTAGCATCCTATGGTAGCATGTTTTTATGGCTTAACCTAGCTTAATTCAGGCATGTTTTAGGCTCTGATTTGGCATGATTTAGCTCTATTTTGGGCTGCTTTGATCATATGAACCATGTTTTGCACAGTTATATTGCAAATGCTTTCACTAGTTTAGTGTTTTAGGGGTCTAAACTTGATTTGCTTGAGATGTTTGCATGTTGTAGGGTTATTTAACATATAATTTCAGTCTATATAGCTCTGTCACATGCTCATTTGTTTCACTCTTTCATTGCTTTTGAGAGTTGTGTTTTCAGTCTTGTTTTCAAGCTAACCTGTGAGCATGTTTTTCTAGCATGTTGTACCTCAATCTCAGCAAGTTTTAGCCACTGTTTTGGCATGTTTTAATTCTGTCCAGAGTTGGTTTGGTCAGTTGAGCTTTGTGTTGCATGCTTATAGTGTTGTGATCTTCACTAGTTTGATGTTTTAGGCTCTTAGCATGTCTTGCATGTGTTGCTTGAATGATTTAGTGTCTTTTTGCATGCCATTTCAACACTGAAATATCTACAACCTCCCTCTATTCTTTACTTTTTACTTTGTTTTGAAAGTGGCCTTGAGCCCCCTGTTGGCTTGAGTATGGAATTGAGGCTCTCATGCCTAATGGTTTTAATCCTCCCTTGAGGGTTTCTATTAACTAACAGCATGAGGCCTCTTTCATGCTCAAGGTACTTGTGGCTTAGGCCATCTTTCCAAATAGAGGACTCTCACTTCGGACTTAATCGGTTAAAGGACTAATCGGTAATGTAAAATGTGTAAATAAAACATGACAAGTAAAACATGAACAAGATAAGCATGTTGTGTTGCATTGCATGTGTTTGGATCAAACGTTAATCCAAACACAAGAAAAATGAGACGTTTCATACTCAAAGTGATGACACGTGCCACTTTTCTTGGTCACCGTCACCCTTGATCACGCATGATAGGGTGCTAGTCCTTTGAGTGCTATTTGTGCATTCATTAAGCTTGTACAAGCTTGACTCTTTGGCCATCATGCATTGAAAATGCTTGATTGGTGGCTTGAGAGCCAAGAGCTACACTCCCTTAAGCTTGAGAAATGATAAGGAGGGTGGCAGTACACATATCCCTTGAAAAATGCATTGCTTTGCCTCTGTTGCTCTTTATTGTAGTAAAAACAGAAGTCTAGAAAAAGGGATGGCAGACCGGCCACTTAAGGTAGCCGACCGGCCACTTAAACTAGCCGACCGGCCAGTTAAGGTGGCCGACAGCCACTTTTTGTGGCCGATCGACCACCAATCAATTTGTGCACAAAAAATGTTCTTGTGTTGGAGTAAAGGCAATCTGGAAGTTGGTACAATGTTCAGAGATCAAAGCAAGTGCAAACAGAGGCAACCGATGGTAAGGCGGTGGATTTTCGGGAGGAAGCCAACCGAGCATACATGTCTCCCTCACCCTCAAGGCCACTTAATTGCTTTAAATAGTTAGCATAGCTAATTATTCAATGTTGTTGTATTTAATTAGTTAGTGTAACTAATTCTTTAGTTTTGGTTTGTAACATTAATTAGCTAGAATAGTTAATTAATTGTGTCGTAATAATTAGCTTAGAATAGTTAATTAGTTTTGGTTTGTAATAGCTTAGCTTAGAATAGTTAATTAGCTTAGAATAGTTAATTAATTGTGTTGTAATAATGAGATATGTGATGAGAAGGTATGAAAAATAAAAAATAAAAAATTAACTCTACATAATCAAACTTGTGCATGGGTAGCTACTTTCTACCTCCATCTACATCCACAAGGCTCCAAAATACACAACAACTAATGGAGTATATCTCTAGAAAGCAAGAAAAGAGAGCAAAGCTATAGAAAAGTGATGAAAACTATCAACTCAATGATGGGTGGCTATTTTCTACCTGCATCCACATCCATAAGGACTTATTACATGATTACATCATGCAAACAATGAAAAATAGAGCTTAGAATGAAGAACAAGAGAGATAAAGTGGTAAAAAGTTCAAAAATTGCACCTCTTAAAGAGAATGAACTTCTTGGTTCCCAAACTCTTTCTTGGCACCTATAGACACCCCATTTTTGACCGTCCTAAAGACTTGGACGTCACCGTTTGAACACTCGGTGATCATCCATGTTTGTGTTCGTCTTGAGTTCCCGGAGGTCTCGGCCACGCGCCTTGCCTCAGGATCTCTCGACTTGACTGTTTTGTGTTTGGTTTTGCACCAAACACTTGTGTTTTGCCTTTGAGGGGCAGGGAATGGCTTGTTGGCCATCCCCACACATCACCGGCCATGGCTTGAGGCCACTGGCTGTGTTTTGTTGCTACCGGCCAAATCTTTGGCCGGTCAGCACTATCTTTGGTCGGTCGACCATCTATTTTGGTCAAATTGCATTTTTGGCTGGCCGACCACTGTGCATCTGCTTTTGCATATATTTTTATGCCAGCTGTGCTAACTGGCATACACTTTGCTCCCCTCCATACACGTGTATGGAGGGATTTCACTCTTGCTTAGCTTGTTTTGGAAGCTTTGCAAGAGTGAATCTCTATAAGAGGGAGCCTCTTCTCCCTTCATTAGGGTTACAAAAAATTTCTAGAGCTTTGAGTTTTAGGGTTAGGGTTTGTTCGTACTCTATCTCTATATCTCTCCCTCTCTTGAGTGATCTAGGGGTGTTTAGTCTTAGTTTTGTGCACAAACACCTACCATTACACTACACCTTAGTTGCTGAGGCATTAGGGGCTTGTTCTTGAAGCTTTTGGACTGGTTTGGACCTAAGGAAGCTACTAGTCTTCCATTTTTGAAGGAGGTCTTCAAGGGAACAATCTTACCCCATTTCCCCCATTTTTGCATAGCTTTTTAACCTATCTTGCAACTGTTTTTAGACTTTGTATATAACTAATAAAAGCCTTATTTTTCATTGCTTTAAATAGTTGTTTAAGGGTGTTTTGAGCTTTGGGGTTGTTTGACCCCTCTTAGGCCTTGTTTGGCCCCCATTTTGTGCATTTTTGGTGAGCTCCGGGACCACCTTGTTTGGGCCTCCTCACCACTGAAATCTTGAGGGATTTTAGTGGTGAGGATGGTGGTTTAAGGTCCCAAGAAGGAGAGGGCCACCCCCTCTCCTTGTTGTCTTCAATATGTGCCATTTAAGCCTCATGTGTAAGCACCATTTTTGAGACCATGTTGGCCATGTTTCAGTAGGTATTTGGTAGTATTTTTCCATGTTTTACCTCTATTTTTACTTGGTTTGGACACACCATGCTTGCTTTGCATACATGTCTTGTAATGCCATGAATTGCCTTAACATGCCTTGTGCTTTGAGCCTTGTTTCTAGCATGTTTTTGGCTTAGCTTTGTGAAGCTTATATGCATGTTTTGATGTGCTTGAGGTCTATTTTGGGTCATTTGGGTCGTCCATGATTTGCTTTGTATAGCTACCATGTAATCCCCCTTTTGAGCCTTGAGTGTTGACCCCTTTAGCATGCTTTACTTGCACTATTTCAGTGGTTTGGAACCACTTGTCATGTTATTTCAGTCCTCATGTTGTGCTTGTATGCTTGCATTTGATGTCCCTTTAATGCTTTATATGGTTGTCATCTTATGCTCCATGTTTGTGCCTTCATGCATGCCATCATGTTTAGGCCCCTAGGATGCCATGTCATTGTGTTTTTAGCTTTGTTTTAACATGCTAAAACTCTGATTTTGGTTGTTCAATTCATGCCATGTTTGGTTTTGTTAAGGGTAGTTCAATACCTCTTTGGTGAGCCTTAGACCTCGGGCTTTGCTTGCATGCTTTGATTGTCTTGTTTAGATTGATTTGGCATCATTTCATAACATGATTTTAGAGTTTATAATGCATGCCATATGCCCATGATGTTCCTCTTTTAAGTGTGCTTAAAAGTTGTCTCTTTGTGCTTAAATGTTGCTCCATTTGCATGCATGTTTGTATGTATAATTGTCCTTCATTTCCATAGCAATGGCCACTGTTTTGGACTTGGTTGAGAGCTGTCCACTTCGGTTTAAGACCATTCTAGCATATGGTTGCATGCTCACCTTGTTTGTT
>JAPPVO010000014.1:77123517-77274622 GCA_030407325.1 Camellia japonica | reverse complement strand
GAAGCCATCCAAGCTGCGAGATTTTCGAAGTGAAACGCCTCCATTTTGATGCAAAACTAAGATGGAATGAATGAACCACGGAGCTAGGACTTTTAAAGAGGATAAGGGACTATTCGGGGGGACACGTGTCAAAAATTTGATGGTTGCTGGGATAAGTGGCCGGCCGGCCACCTTTCCTAGCAGGCCGGCCACCTTTCTCCCTTCAAATGCAAAAAGCTGGTCGGCCAACTCCCAAAGGTGGCCGGCCATGCTCCAATGTGTGCCTTTGGCCCTGTTTTACCTCTAGAAGGAAGTTCCAAGCATTTCCCTGCATCGGGAGTGTCAAAGGCCTCCATTTCCCTCAGTTTCGGATGCGTTCCGTCACCCGATCGTCCGAATACACTTTGTTTATAGAGTTTGTTGTTAAGTCTTGCTTATCGAGTTGTTGGTTGCTTATTGAGTTGTGTTTGTTTTGCTTATCGAGTTGTTAAGTTTTGTCGAGCTATCAAGTTTCGTGCATCGAGTTGTTGCTTTTTGTTTAATTTTGTCATGCCTTATTTGTCGAGTCATCAACTTTGTTGTGTTTTGCTTATCGAGTTGTAAACTTGCTAAGGTTTTGTTATTTCTTAGTAAGTTGAGTTGTTTAGTTTGTTGTGTCGATTCACTACCTGACTGGGCAAATACACCATGCACATTTCCATTCAATCTCATTTTGGTGCAAAATGATGCGATATTGCTAAGAGATTAAAATTCAACACTTTTCAAAAGTTGTTTCATTCCATCATGTTTTACAACGAAGGTACAAGTTTTACAAATAATAAAACTACCTAACAAAATACAATGTGCTACAACTACTAGCAAAAAGGTAAATAAAACAGGGAACGGCCGCATCAATACTCTCAAGAGCAGGAATAAGAGGCCCTCTTCATCCTCTTCTGCGAGGCAGCCTCTGCACCACCGGCATCATCGTCTGAGTCAGAGCTGTCGCCCTCAGGATCCTCCTCGGCCTCGCCTCCACTACCAGAGCCGGGATCAGAGCCACCCTCTCTATCAGCAGATGTCTCTGACTGGCGATCTGCAGCCTCCTCCTCCTCCTCGGGCTCCTCCTCTATGACGTGTGCCCTGCGTCTGCCTCGTCCGTGAGACGACTCCCCTCTCCCTGCTCCTCAAGAAGGCCTAGATGGCCCAGCTCCCCGGGAAGGCCTAGATGGCCCGGCCTGTGACTGAGCATACACTGGAGGCATCTGAAAATGAAAAAAAAAATGCAATTCGAATACATCAGCCAGAACATGTATATCAGATATAGAGAGTAGGTGCGTGCAGATAAAGTATGAAATGTGGTGTGTGTCAGATGTGCTCTACACAGGCAACCTATCAATGCAGTAAAATGTCCAAGATCAACATGTCATCAGAAGTATGATAACTGCCAGAAAACTAAAGGGTACCTGGAAGCCCATAATGGACAACTGCGCCTCTCTCCGCAGGACCATGCCCTCGAGCGAGGCTACCATCTCAAGCACCTCATCCATGTACTCCCGAGGTGGCTGCAGAAACAAGTTCAAGACATCAATGAATAAACAAATGCCAAAATATCTGTGTGATAAATGGAAAATAGCGGAACATACCGGTGGTGAGTCAGGGTCACTGACGTATCGATGGCCAGGCATCGGAGGCTCTATCGGGATCGTAATCGGGGAGGTGGTCCCATATTGCCATCCCATCAACTCAGTCGGCATATCCGGCCATCCAGGATGATGATAAGTCGGAGGAACCGGGGGAACCAGTCCACCCCCACCTCTAGATGTACCAGGCCTGCTGGTGGAAGGGGCGCCTACAGCCCGAGCCTGGCTCGATAAAGGCATATCAGCAGATCTCCTCGTCGGGGTACGGACTCCCGTCAGCGGAGGCATCAAGTAGGTGTGGCGGTAAGTCGCGTACTCCCCCTGCTCTAGATGTAAGAAGGCATCGGTACCTAGCATAGCATCAACGACCCCCTGGTGAGAGCCTATCGGCGGTCCGCATATCATCTGGAGGCGCTGAAGGAATGTCCTCCTCAGCATAACCCCATACCTGATGCAAGAAGCGATCTCCAAGAACCAAGCTCTACCAACTGGCCCCTCAAACAAAATCCTGTGCCGAGAGGCGCCCCACGCTCTGGCAAACTGGAATCAGAGGTCTGTACCTAAAGGCGCCCAAGGCTGCCATGTAATCTGCGGATGACCAGTGCATGAACTAATTAGAAATTGCAAACAAATCAAGGATTGGAAACATGAAGAACTGAGAGTTCTGAAATACCTCTGACGTCCGCACAGTGTCAAAATACTGTCGCAGATAGAGAAAAGACTCTCGAGGTCTCGGCCGATACTGGCCCTCAAATACAAGTGAAAACGGGGTCGTAAGGGGCACCTCCACCATAAGCTCTAGGGCTAGTATCGGGAAGTATGCATAGACCCATAACTGTGAGAGACAGAGCAATAGCCATCAGAATACAGAATGCTGAGTGCAGAATGTAAATACAAAATGCTAAAAGCAAAGTGCATGGTACAGAATGTAAAGTGCGCCATGAGTGCAACGTACAAATGATGAGAAGCAGAAACGTAAGTCAAGAGGGCAGAAAGTACCTCCCAAGCCCTCCAATAGCTGCCAACCATGTTCCCCCGTCCGCGGGAGGTCGCGCTCATATAACAGTATAAAGTAGCCAGGCTGGCACCACCCCAGTCATATCTACCGACCTGTGATAGGTCCACTAGAGCGCTCAGCAGGTAAAGCCCGACAGTGTTCCCCCTATCGGCAAACAGAGTGGTGTCGAAGAGGAACATCAAGAATCCACGAGCATACTGTGCCACCTCCTCAGGGGTCTCAGGCTCCATCTCTGGCCTCCTGAAGTGAGAAGAGAACCAGGTGTATCGAACTCTGCCCGAAGATCTGTCAACAGGCGGGCGAGCCCCCAATAAATATATCCAAGCGGCCTCCCACTGGCCCATATCCTCGTTGTATGGGATGGCCCAACCCCCCACATCAAGACCCGTCAGTACGGCAAAGTCAAAAGGGGTCATGGTCATATCCCCAGTGGCAGAAAACTGAAAGGAGTTGGTGGTGTCCCACCATCTCTCTGCCAGAACACCCATCAATGTCCTACTAGCGGGACAGTGAGAGATCCCAGTGCAAAAGGTCCCGAACCCTGCCACATCAACTAAATCTCGGACAGCCTCCGGGAGCTCGGCGTACCACTCTATCGCCGTGATGGAGCCGTATCCTCGCACAGTCCAAGCAGTCACCTGCGTTCAGAATGAACATATGTATTCAGTTTCAGAATGAAATGAATAAGCTGCGTGCAAATGAAATGAATAAGCTGCGTGCAAATAAAATAAATAAGCTGCGTGCAAATGAAATGAATAGGCTGCGTGCAAATGAAATGTATGAGCTGTGTGAGCCTGGGCTGTGCGTTCATCTCAAAAGTTCGAGCTGTATGTTCAACATCAAGTATTTGAACTGTGCGTTCAGATTTCAGAATCAGTGTGTGCTGCGGGTTCACTTTCAATTTGGGCTGTGTGTTCAGAAATTCAGAGTTTGGGCTGCGTGTTCTACTCTCGACCAGTGTGTGCTGCGTGTTCACCTTCAATTTGGGCTGTGTGTTCAGAAATTCAGAGTTTGGGCTGCGTGTTTTACTCTCGACCAGTGTGTGCTGCGGGTTCACCTTCAATTTGGGCTGTGTGTTCAGAAATTCAGAGTTTGGGTTGCGTGTTCTACTCTCGACAAGTGTGTGCTGCGTGTTCACCTTCAATTTGGGCTGTGTGTTCAGAAATTCAGAGTTTGGGCTGCGTGTTCTACTCTCGACCAGTGTGTGCTGCGAGTTCACCTTCAATTTGGGCTGTGTGTTCAGAAATTCAGAGTTTGGGCTGCGTGTTCTACTCTCGACAAGTGTGTGTTGCGTGTTCACCTTCAATTTGGGCTGTGTGTTTAGAAATTCAGAGTTTGGGCTGCGTGTTCTACTCTCGACCAGTGTGTGCTACGGGTTCACCTTCAATTTGGGCTGTGTGTTCAGAAATTCAGAGTTTGGGCTGCGTGTTCTACTCTCGACAAGTGTGTGCTGCGTGTTCACCTTCGATTTGGGCTGTGTGTTCAGAAATTCAGAGTTTGGGCTGCGTGTTCTACTCTCGATAAGTGTGTGCTGCGTGTTCACCTCAACAATGAGCCGTGTGTTCAGAATTTAAGTGTTTGAGCTGTGTGTTCATTTCAAAGTTTGTGCCGTGTGTTCAACCTTCCACCAAGTATTTGAGCTGTGTGTTCAGATTTCAAAATCAGTATGGGCTGTGTGTTCATTTCAAAGTTTGTGTTGTGTGTTCAATCTTCTATTAAGCGTGTGTTGTGTGTTACGTGTTCAGAAAGTCAGAATGTTTGAACTGTGTGTTCAAGACGCAAACAAAATACGGTATTGTAGACTAAACATTCGAAACAAGCTGTGTGCTTAAGTGAGCAGAAAAACATAGCAAAAGCACAAAATGCGCGGGAAATGTAGAATAGATCGCAGAAAATGCAAAAGTAGAGTGAATACCTCTCGTGCCTCATGAGAAAGATGGGACTCTGGCTCCCGCAAAATCAGATCCCTAGGCGCTCGATCATCAAAGTCAGTAAAATGATAGAAAATCGCCTGCGGGAGGACGTGCTCCTGAGGATGATACCTCGCAGGATCGAATGGCCGAACTCTCGGGGGTAGAGCCATAATATCCGGATCACCCCCGGCACCTGGAGGACCTCCACCATATGGAAAATGACCTGCCATTTCGAGAAATCTGCAAAAAGGAGCAAAAATGAGCAAAATGGGCCAAAATTGGAAAAAGTCAACAAAAGTCAACTCTCGGGAAATGCAAAAGTCAACTCCCGAGAAAATCTTCCAAATATTGAGACAAGCTTACCTCAAGTGGCGAAAATGAGAAAAGAAGCTCCGAAATCAAAATTTAATCGGTCCAAAGTGATGAAAACTGAAAGATTTCGCGAAAACAACTTGCGTGGGGCGTTGGAAAATGCGTATAGAGCGCAGATCTGAGAGAGAAAATGGTTTGGGAAGGTAGAGAGGAAGTTTTCGGAGCTGCACTTGTGAGCACAAAGTGTTTGGATGAGTATATTTAAAGAAAAGAGAGTGAAAAGACAAAACTGCCCCGAATCTGGGCTAGGTGGCCGGCCGGCCACCTTTTCTGGCAGGCCGGCCACCCCACTCTCTTACCCCTGGCCGGCAGCCTCCCCCTTGAACCATACCTGGCCGGCAGCCTTCCCAAGGTGGCCTCCAAGCTCTCTGCAAATTTTGGTGATGATTGGAGTCCCCGGGACCTGAAAAAGTACAAGAGAAGTGCACTTTTCGACGCGAAATCGCTTCGCCGGAACTTCAACTTCAACTTTCGATGCGTGTCTCATCATTACTCATCAAAAGCAAGATGTATCCTTTTGAATATGTTGTGACCCTTCCGAAGGGTGAACCGGAGGTCGCGATCGAGTCGCCCTCGCCGAAACGCGCATTTCTTTGCTCGTTGTTTCATTTCAAACGTGCATCCTAGTTTACACTTGTTATGCATTGTTATGCACATTACCTGCACTCTCATGCATATACTTGCATTGTCATGCACGTTTCCTTGGTAATATCATGCCTCCATGTTTAAACTTGCGTTGTCACGCGCGTTGCTTCCCGCATTGCGATGCACTCACCCATCAACACCGCATTTGTCTATGCTCGATATCACACTGAACATATGTTGCTAACTATGTTGTGCTTGTTAAGTTTCTTCATTTTTCAGGCACGATATTGTATGTACGGCTCATTTGAGGCTGGTGCGACCAGACGAACCGCGCAGGTATCGTATCTTCTCCGTGTGAGATGTGGCGAGAGTTGAACAATTCTCCGCATTCTTAACTGCATGAAATGTAGTTGTTGCTTTGCGTCCTTGCTTAAAACTGTTGCATCTATTTGTGACTATTTGCTTCATTACAACTTGCTGCATTTGCATGGTCATTGAGTTACATCAGGCTTTATGCATATCGCTTTGCATTCCGCCCCCTGCCTGTGGGCACATCTTGGTTTATCTTGTTTGTTTGTCTAAGTCTTCGGCCTTGCCAAAAATGGGTCGTCTCTGGGCTTTGACATTCACTCCTGTCACTTATGACTTCCGAGTTCTGTCAAAGAGGGGCAATTGTAGACACCCCATTTTTGACCGACCTTAAGACTCAGACGTCACCGATTGAGCGCTTGGTGATATTGCATATCATGCTCGTTCAGAGGTTTCAGAGTCTCGGCTGCGAGCCTTGCCTCCGAACTTTCGGGCTTTTCTGTGCTTTGCCTCGGTTTGCGAACCAGGCCCCGTTTTCTCCGTTTTCTCTTCCCGAAGGGAGGGAGAGGTCTCGTAGATCATTATCAGTGGCCGTAGGCTACATTTCGTGGTCGTAGGCCATTTTTCCCATTTCGGAGCCTGGTTCCCGGTTTTCGGAGCGTCGGTCGTGTGCCTCGGTTCGGGACCGCTTAACCACCTCCGTTTGCTCCGGTTTTTGGCATGCGTCTTATTTCCTCCCTTTTGAGGGACACTGTGATCCGAGAGACCAACTTCGTGGTCGAACACCACCTCCGGTGCTTAACAGTCAGTTTTCGGGGCCCCATGCTGCGCGTTTTGGCCCCCCGAACCTTCATTTTGCATCGGTTTGAGTTCATTTTTGGCAGGGACCTTATTTTCATTGGTATGAAGGTCGTAGAGGGGTGGGAGGCCAGCAATTGTTCTGAGGACCAGCTTTATTCCTTCAACGCTCTCCGTCGCCCGTTTTTCTCGCTAGAAAGCTGATGTTGACCACCCCCGGGCCACTTTTTGGGCCATCAACCACATATTTGTGTTGTACACACCTGGGAGGCCACCAATATGGCATGGCCAGCCCTTAACCCTTCCTGACCCTTTTGAACCCCTCTGAAAAGTTGAGTTTTCTCTCTCCTAGTTCACTTTTTCAGGGTTTCAACCACATGGCTGTGTTGTGCACACATGGGAGGCCACCAATATGGGTGGCCGGCCAGCTAATCTTGCTTGACCCTTTTGACCTTGGCTAGCCGACCAGGGGAGGTGGCCGGCCGACCACCTGAGCTCCCAGAAACTGGCCGGCCAGATTCCTCACAGCTGGTTCCTTGCAGATATGCCCTCATTTCCCCCCCCCCAGATTCTGTATCCGAGGGGGGAACTTTTGGGGGGAAATTTGAATTCAATTTCCCCCCCCCCTTTTTCCACTCTTGTGCCTATATAACCAGCACCCCCAGCTGTGTTTTGAGGGTTACAAAATTTGTTCTAAGGCTCTTGCATTCCATCTCTCTCTTTCTATTCCAAGCCTCAAAACCCTTTTGTTCTTGGACAATTTCTACACCACCACATAGCACCACCTCTCCATCCTCCTTTCCAACACTTTGAGGTTGTTTTGCAGAGGCTAGGAGCTCCTCTTCTTGGTTCAAAAGCTGCTGGTTCATTGGTCTACAAGTGTAAGTCTTCTTCTCCTCTTTTCTTGCCTTCATTTGCTCTATATCTAAGCCATACTTGCTAGCATTTTTGGGCTCCGACCCTAACTGGAAATAGTCTTTTTTTGAGCTCTTCTCCATGTTTGATTAAGTGCCTTTCCCTGTTTGAGGCTTCCTTCTTACCCTTTGTGTTTAAACCCTCTTTTAGGCCTATTTTTGCATAGTATTTTAGGCTTACTTGTGAGCTTTTTTGGGCTTGGTCATAAACTGAAAAATACCTTTTTTTGAGCCCCTCTTCAACATTGTTGAAGGGCTCTCTTCTGTTTGAGGTCAGCAGCTTCCACTTGTCTCTTTATCCCTCTTTTAGGCCTTTTATTGCATGATATTTTAGGCCTACTTGTGTTTATTTTCGTGGCTTGTTGTAAACTTTAAAGTGCTATGTTTTGAGCCCCTCTTCAACTTTGTTGAAGGGATCTTTGCCGTTTGGTGCCGGCTTCTGTCCCTTGCCTCTATTCTCTCTTTTAGGGCCATTTTTGCATGATAGTTTAGCCTTATTTGTGTTCATTTTTGACTTGTTGTAAACTGAAAAAAGGCTTGTTTTGACATCATCTTCATGTTTTATTAAGGTTCCATTTTTTTTTGACGTCATATGCTATCTTGTATGCTTGGTTGCCTCCCATTTTGAGCCTTATATCCTAACCCTTGTTGCATGCCTTATTTGACCTTCTAGCCACTGGAATCCAGCAGATTTCCAGTGGCTTTGATGCTGTTTTGAGCTTCCAAATTAGAGGGGGGTGACCCCCTCTCACCTTGGTTTATTTGATGGCCATCTTGGCCTTCCAAAGCGACCCTCTTGCATGCTTCTTAGTCACTTTCTAGGGTCAATTTGGTGAGTTTTGGGACTATCATATTTGATTTTCATAGTTGTTTTGGTCATGCTTCATGTCTATCTTATATGTGCCTAAGAATCCCTTGTATGGCCCTCTAAAGCAACTCATCATTTTGGCATGCCATGGTTGCATATCAGTGGTTATTTGGGCCTATTTTCATATGATTTATTCACTGATTTTTTATGGTTTGGTCAGATTCCATGTGCATCTTACACTTGCCATGTAAACCATGTTTGTTGGTCAAATTTGCATACTATTTTAGGCCATCTTGCTAGCACCTTTTGGCCATACTCTAAATTGGAAAAATGCATGTTTTGGGACTGTCTTGACTCTGTCTTTACACTTCATGTTCAAATAATGCATGCTTTGTATAGCTATAAGTCATTCAGTGCGCCTAGTTTTGTGTTTCGGGGTTCATCCCATGCATCGGGTGCCATATTGCCATGTTTCGGGGCTGTTTAGCATCATATTTTAGCACTAAAATTTGCATGTTTGTATGCCATATCCCATGCCTTGCCATGCTTTGGTAGAGTGGCATTCGTGCCTTAGGTTCGGTCCTCGGTTTGCGTACAGGTGTGCACGCATCTCGAGTGTCACATTTCCATCCTAATGGCCTCCTATGTGAGTGTGGCTGAGGTCCACTTGTGTTGGTGTAAGTCCATTATGCATTGTGTATGCCATTTCATTTCATAGCATTGTGCATGTTAGGTTGTATTTTAGTTGCATTCATGCATGTCATGCATATTGCATTGTGTTTGGGGTAGGAGTTAGCTCGAGCACGGGAAACGAGGGGCGTTTCGTACTCCAAGTGACGGAACGGGTCTCAATTCCCAGTCACCGACACTCCGGATTATCCATGATGGAGTTTAGCTATTGTTGTGTTTATATGTGTATTCATTTCATATTAAGTCGTGCAATTCGACTCCCCGGCCATCATGCATCGATATGCGTGATTGGTGGCACGAGGATCGAGGTGTGCATACATATGTGAAAATACTTTGCCATGCCCCTTTCTTACTCTCTGTTGCAGCAAATCAAGAATCAGCAGCCTTCTGGAGCTTGGTGCGCTGTCCAAGAACAATTGCAAACAGAGGCTAATTGGGGCATCGCAATGGATTTCCGCGCAAGGCAACCCGAACATGCATCATTCATCATCCGAATCAGAGTCGAGGCAGTCCCTAGCTTGCATGCTAGTTTACAGCTTTTCTAGATTAATTTGTTAATTAATTAGGATTTTGTACTTATTTAGACTGTATTATTCATTTGGAACTGTATATTATTTATCCGGACCCTCCGAGCGAGGGCAATGTTGTAATAAGTGTGTGTGCGTGTGATGTATGTCTTCCAACCCCACGTCTTTCTCCCTTTTATTTACCAGCTTATGATGGTTAGAATAGGGCATGTTTCAATTAGCATACAGTATGATAGAATGTTTGCATTCATTCATCTATCTTGCATGCACCAGGCTCGGCGCATCATACTAACTGTATTTGTATTTCAATT
Source organism: Camellia japonica (assembly GCA_030407325.1). Lineage (NCBI taxonomy): Eukaryota > Viridiplantae > Streptophyta > Magnoliopsida > Ericales > Theaceae > Camellia > Camellia japonica. The sequence continues at coordinate 77,264,776 of JAPPVO010000014.1, read as the reverse complement.
CCGAGTTGAATACATGTTAGCTGTAGCATTCCATATGCCATGTTTAGAATAGCCGAGCCTGCTATAGTTGCATTTTTGCATGTGTTGCATTAGGCATTCCTGTATAGTTAAGATCATGCATGGATTTCTAATTAGCTTCTGTTTTGGCTTGGAGTACTCGGTAAGTTTTATGCTTTAGCATCCTTGCATGTGTGTGAGTGACTGCCATGAATAGCATGCTTACTATGAGGCTATTTGCTTATGTGATATAACTGCCTGAATGCCTGTGGGTGAAGGTTGGGTTATTTGGATTGGGACAAATCATCAACTGTGAGTTTTAAGCCCACTAGATAGTGGCAAAACCATGTTTTCTAAGCCCACCTGAGGGTGACAAAATCTGCATTTTAAGCCTACTTGCGAGTAGCAAACCATCTTTCAAAAACAAACATGAAATGTTTTGTTCCAATTCAGGCGACCCAGTCTATACTTGTATGCTGTGCGCATTACATAGTAAAGCTAGGCTAATAACCGGAATAAGAGCACATAATGTTTTCAAAACTAGATATCATGTTTAGTAGAGGCCGATCTTTGATCGGGCGAGCGGGGGTGCTCACGAAGTGACCTTCCCCAATCGTACCCAAGTTCCCGAGCCGAGGCAACTTTGGTGATGACGGACACGTGGCCTTAGGCAAACGAGTCAGGGTTTCCTAAATTTCCCAAAAATAAATATTTAGGTGGCGACTCTGTATCTGGCAAAGCAGTCCATGTTTGGCACTTCTTTCAAAAAATCTGTTTTCTCAAAACGATTTGCCGGATTTGGATTCTTTGGTTCAGATTAAGAACCGTGACAATTTGAGTCCTGAACTGTAGTGAGCCCAAGATGAATGGAACGGGGGGTTCATTCCCTCCCGGGGCGTTCGGGGACGTCTACATTTAGACCCAGCCAAGTTTCAATGAAAAATAGCCTATAGTACCTTTTAAACCCGACCTTTCATTTTTGGGCCTGACTGTGTGTTTTGTGGCCCGGCCGGGTCTCATTAGTGATAAACAAGACAACTGGCGAGAATTTGCCAGCTGTTGTTTTTTGAAGATATTTTTGACCAAAATGTCTCAAATTCTATATATAGACCCCCTGCCTTCAAAATTAAAAATTAGCAAATTTTCCAAAAGCTTTGAAGAGCTAAAGAGACCCCCATTCATCTTCAAACCTTCTTTAGATATACATACACATCACATACACCATTAGAGCTTGTTCTTGAAGCTTTTTGCTAGATTTTCAAACCATATTTCAGAAACTTGAGGGTGTTTTGAATCAAGTTTTTTAACTAAGAAGCTATCTCTCTTTTCAAGAGGTATAACTTTGCATCTTCTTCCTTACTTCTCTCTTACTCTTTTCCTCTCTTTTCCTTGCTTTATACACTGATTTTGGACTGTTTTGGGGTTGAAATATGTTATTTAAAATTGAAAAAAGTGGAGGGGTTAGCCACCCCTCCTCAGGCTTTGTTCCATAGCTTTTTCTCTACTCTTTCTACTTACTTTCTCTTGCTTTTGCCACTGGTTTTCTTGATATTTATGGGTTGTTTAATAGTTTTTTTAATTTATGTTTTGAATATCATGTTTGTCGTGTTACAAGTCCTCATAGATTTGGTTATTTAGGCCCTAGACAACAATCCATTAGAGTTGATAGTCTTGTTTACTTAGTTTTCAATTAAATAGTCACACTTTTGTAATAATCAACTTTGCATAATCATCTCTTCAACCTCCCTCTATTCTTTGCTTATTTTGATTAAAGAGTTGTTTTTAACAAAAGGTTGTTGTTCAAGCATAAGAAAGAAACCTTCCATGCTTAATGGTTTAATCTCTTCGGAGGCTCATTACCAAGGAATTACATCTCTCTTATGCTAAACAGAACCTCTTGTTTGTCATTCATCTTTATCACCTGTATATTTACTTCTATGAGACTAACTTTCTAGTTAGACCCTTGGAAATCACAAAGGAAGGTTTCATTATAGCTTATTATTGGGTTTGGATTTATAGCCATTATCGCCCTCTCTCGGGTTTGACTCCGAATCCCTTATCGCTCATTAATGAGTTTGACTCCTCCTTTGCAATTTCCCTCGAAGAAAAGGGCTTGAAAGGCTCATTTCTCGGGTTATGTCGATGCTTGCTCATCTTCATTGCTTTTGGATTTAGTGGATGTAAACATCACTTTTGGAAAAAAAAAATGGAATAAAAGATAAGAAATGGAAAGCTAAGTTGAAAAAGGCTAATAAAATCGGTTTAAAATTGGATTGAAACTGGCATAAAGGGAACTAATAAAATTGGTTAGATTTGGTCAGACGTTATACCGAATCCATCGCTTCTAGAGTCATCGCATACTAATTCGTGATGTTTGATGATTCTTGAGGCGTGTCTACCTCCCTTCTTGAATTTCATGATAGGAAGGAGGTGTTGTTTGTCTTTCATTGCATTCTTTAAACTTTTGAAATCATCACGCAATCAACTTGTGACCATTAATGGTTTGGGAACCAAACCCACTCCTCACTTGAATATCTCCATGACAGAGAAGGGCAAAAAGGACAAACATTGCTTAGAAGCACTCTATCTGCACTGTTTTCACCTCAGTACACAAAACAGTTTATTGTTAAAAATTAGGGCAAGGCCGAATTTGTTTGGGCACAGCCAGGCCTCATTGTGGGCCGATCGGCCTCTAATGTGTGGTACATAGGGTATTTTTAAGAAATACAGAGCAGTGGCTGAGGGTGAATGCAGGGCAGTTTCCCAGCAAGGCAGATAGAGCAGTTTCCGAGGAACATTGTCATTGGCGCGCACATGATCATTGGTTTATTTTAAATAGATTGTTGTAATATTATTATTGTAATAGATTAAGTAGTTATTCATTCGAATTTGTAATAAGTAGTTAATTCAAAAACTTGGACATTCGGACCCTCTTGCGCGAGGGCAAACACGTAATAATTTGTGTATGTCTTTCAATCCCCATTTCTTTCTCCTTTTTATTTATCCACTTATTGTGGTTATATAGCATCATATTTTCCTTAGCATTTTCCATGACTCACATCCATCTGTTTGGCATGCATAAGGGTTCGGCTCATCATACTAATCAATGTCAATTTCAAATTTCTTACTCGAATACATGCTTTATCGCATGCCTCAAATTGACTCACATGCCATGCTAATAAACCGAACCTCGTAGTTACATTTTGTATGTGTTGCATTAGTCACCTTGCATAGCAGAGCATGTATTTTTCTAATGGTTTTATTTCTTTTGGCTTGCCTCGGTTGAGTACTAGGTGAGCATTGTCACTTTAGCATATCACATGTATATTACTGTTGCCATATCAAGCCTGTTTACCATAAGGCTAAGTGCTTCGTTGATACAACTCTTGAATGCCAGTGGATGAAGGTTGTGTTGCTGAATTTGGGACGATCTGATCAAAGTACATATGAGTTTGCTATTTCAAAATCAAAACAATTTTCAAACAAACATAAACTCAAACCATTCCAAAATGAGCGAAATTGTCTATACTAGTATGCCTCACATAGTAAGTTAGTATTAATAATCGAAACAAGAGCATATAATGTACATAAAAAACCCACCATGATTAGTAGAGGCCGATCTTTGATTGAGTGATTGGGATGCTCAATTCATGACCTTCTCCTCTCAGACCAAAGTTCCCGAGCCGAGACACTTTGGTTATGACAGACAAGTGGCCTTTGGCACGAGTCATAGTGTAGACGTCCCCGAACGTCCCGGGAGGATGACTCTCGTTTTGTTCGTTTTGTGGGTCTACTACAGTTCGGACTCAAATTGTCACGGTTCTTAATCTGAACCAAAGAGTCCAAATCCGGCAAATCGTTTTGGAAAACTGATTTTTTGAAAGAAGTGCCAAACATGGACTGCTTTGCCAGATACAGAGTCGCCACCTAAATATTTTTTAATGGGGGAATTTAGGAAACCCTGACTCGGTGCCAAAGGCCACGTGTCCGTCATCACCAAAGTTGCCTCGGCTCGGGAACTTGGGTACGATTGGGGAAAGTCAGCTATGAGCACCCCCTCTCGCCCGATCCGAAGATCGGCCTCTACTAACCGTGATATCCAATGTTGAAAACGTTATGTGTTCTTATTCTCGTTATTAGCCTAGAGTTACTATGTTATGCGTACAGCAAACAAGTATAGACTAGATCGCCTAACTTGGAAACAAGCATTGCATATCCGTTTGTTTTGGAAAATGCTTTGGGTTTTGCTACTCACAAGTAGGCTAAAATACGGATTTCAATGAGTTGTTCCAACTCACACAATCCAACCTTCACCCACAGGCATTCAGGCAGTTTAACATATAGGCATCTAGTCACATGGTAAGCATGCTGTCATGGCAACACTCGCACGCATGCAAGGATGCTAAAGCATAAAATACTTACAAAGTACTCCGTGCCAAAACAATAACATGTTAGCAATCAATGCATGATCCAAGTCCATGTTAAGTGCCTAATGCATCGCATACAAAATGTCACTAGAATAGGCTCGGCTAATCTAAGGATGACATGTGAAATGCACAAGTAGCAGGTATTCAAATTTATTTTGAAATATAATGCAATTAGCATGATGCGCCGAGCCCGGTGCATGTAATGCTGACGAATGGCGCACCCATGCATAGCATGAGGTATGCTAAATTAAACATGACCTAATACTAACCATCAAAGCAGGTAAGTAAAAGGGAGAAAGAAGTGGGGGTTGGAAGACATGCACACACTCACCCACACTTATTACAAATTCGCCCTCGCTCGGAGGGACCGAACGAATATACAAATCAAATAATGAATTAACTATCCTAGCTAATTAGGTATTACAGGCCAACTAAATTAATTAAGCAAATTAATTAATCTAATAAAGCAATAAACAGTCCTGGGATGAAGGCTCAATGCAGTGCACACTCGGCTTTGCCCGGAAATCCACCGACATGCCCAAGATGCCTCTGTTTTCCCTGCTTTACTCCTCTGAGGACTGCCAAAGTCTCAGGGTTTGCTCTATGGATGCCAGGGAACACCACCGGCTGGGGGAGAACACCACCGGCCATGTAGAATGGTCACCGGCCACAACTCTGATCCACCGGCCAAAAATTATGGCCGGTCGGCACTAAATGTAGCCGGCCGGACAAAACTTCCTGCAGAAACTGATTTGACAGCAGCAGAGGACAATACTTGGCATGGCAATGCATTTCAAGCAATATATGCACCAATCACACCTCATATAATGTTTATGACTCAAAGGGGCATGAGCCTTGGTTTTCGGACCACCAATCGTGCATTTCCATGCATGATGGCCCAAGAAGCCAAGTGTGCACAATTAATATGGAATGCAATGCACATAGTCCAACCAAGGGGAACTTAACCTCTATCATAAGCGATTCAAGAGGCCAAGTATGCATGCTAATGCAATGCAACCTAAGCATGTTAACTAGGTATGCAACATGGCAATGCAGAGAGGCATACAAAACATGCAAGGCATGAGACAATGCAACCAATAAGCATGCAAGGTGCAATGTAGGTGTCTAAGCATGTGAGCAAACATGTGACTTCATTCAATCATGTAAGTTCAAACATGCAACACACTCATCAATATGCTACAACATACAAGGAGTATATGCAACAAGCAAAGAGATGGACTTAAACATGATTTAGGCAGTCCTAACTGGGCCTAAAACAGTGGCCAAGATGCTCAAAAATGAAGGAGTAATGGACACACAAACATGCATGCAAACATGGACCAACATTCAAGCATAAAGAGCAACTTCTAAGTACACCTAAGAAGATGCAAACATGGACAGTTAGTATGCAATGGAAAGCTCTGAAATCATGCTAAAATGGTGCCAAACCAAATGAACAAGATAAGCATGGCATACAATTAAGGTCCCAAGCAAAGCCGAGAACCCGAGACAAGCCAAGGGGCTTAAGCCAAGGTCATGTGACACATGAAGCAAATGACCAAGTTGGATTAAAACAGTCCCAAATCATGCCAATACAGGGACAAAGGCACACCTAGATAGCGTCTAAATGGTCTAAGTATGGAGGCATGCATAAATGCTTAACATGGAGCATACAACACAAACTTTTAAAGCATCAAAGAAGCATTGAAAGGCAAACATGTAAGCATGTTATAAGGATTAAAATTGCATGTTAAGTGGTTCCAAACCACTGAAATAAGTCAAGCAATGCATGCTCAATACTTCACATATTTAAAGCCTACAAGCTAAATAATGCAAAGGGGCTATGCAATACATGGCAAGTATGACTCAAGCAATTTAAAACAGAGCTAAATCATACAAAACATGCACTAAAGCTTCACAAAGCTAGGCCTAAAACATGCTAGAACGAGGGCTTACAACCTAAGGCATGTTAAGGCCCAAACAATGGCATTACAAGGCATGTATGCTAAGTAAGCATGGTGTACCAAAACTAACTAAAAATAGAGGCATATTATGACATAATAAGCACCAAAAATCAGTTAAGGCGTGGCCAACACATGCTTAAACATGGTGCTCCCTCAAGAGGCAAAAATAGCCCTTTTCAACGACAACAAGGAGAGGGGGTGGCCCTCTCCTTCCTAGGACCTCAAGGCACCATCCTCACCTCTGAAATCCCTCAAGATTTTAGTGGTGGGGAGGCCCAAACACCAAGGTCCCGGAGCTCACACAAAATGGCACAAAACAAGGGCCAAACAAGGCTTAAGAGGGGTCAAACAACCCCATAGCTTAAAACACTCTTAACAAACTATTTAGAGGCCTTAAAAACAGAACTTTTATGTATTATATGCAAAGCCAAAAAACAATTGCAAGATAGGTAAAAGTGGTGTGCAAAAATGGGGAATAAAAGGGAAAAGTGATTACCCTTGTAGACGTTCTTCACAAATGAAGCTCCAGCAGCTCCTTTAGGTTGAAACCAGCTCCAAAAATCCAAAACCAACCCTCAAGGATCTCAGCTTCAAGAAAAGGTGTGATGGTGGGTGTTTGTGTGCAAATCTAAGCTTAAACACACACAAAAAAGAGAGATATGGAGGTAGGATATGAAGAAACCCTAACCCTAGAACTCAAAATCCTAAAATGTTGTCTAAAATGTCTAACCCCTCAAAAAAGAGAGAAGACCTCTCTTTATAGAGCTTTTTGTCTTGTAAAGCTTACAAGACAAGCCCTTAAAGAGAGAGATCCCTCCATACACGTGTATGGAGGGGAGCCAAATGCAAGCCAGCTGTGACAAAAATATCTGCAAAAGCAGATGCATAGCAGTCGGCCGGCCAAAGATGCAATTGACCAAAAAAAGATAGCCGGCCGGCCATCTATAGTGCCGGCCGGCCAAACATTTGGCCGGTGGCCACAAAACACAGCCGGTGGCCTCAAGCCATGGCCGGTGACGGGTGGAGATGGTCTACAAGCCCTACCCTGCCTCTCAAAGGCAAAACACAAGTGTTTGGTGCAAAACCAGACACAAAACGGTCGAGTCGAGAGATCCTGAGGCAAGGCGCGTAGCCAAGGCTTCCGGGAACTCAAGACGAACACAAACAAGGGTGATCACTGAGTGTTCAATCAGTGACGTCTAAGTCTTGAGGACGGTCAAAAATGGGGTGTCTACACATAGGTTTCCTAAATTTTTCAAAAATATTTTGGTGGTGACTCTGAAATCTGACAATGCAGTCCATTTCTGGCATCTTTAACAATTAAATGGATTTTTCTAAAAATTTTCGGATTTGGACTTGTTTGTGTTTTATCTATTTCACATTGCACTTGTGAAACCAGATTCAGAACCATGGGAGTCCGAACTATAGGGCTATCGTATCCAAGGAGACTAAACCCCTCTGAGGAGCACAAAAAGCAAACTACAACTGGGGGTAGGTCCTCAGCCCATAGAGCGATCTTAAGGGCACTGGTAGCCTTATATACAAAAAGATGTCGAGGCATATATTCGAAAGTGTGAGAAGTGTCAAAGGTTTGCGCATTTTATACACCAGCCTACTGAAGACTTGAACCCATTATCTACTCCTTAGTCTTTTACCTAATAGGGCATGGATCTAGTTGGGCAATTGCCTTAAGTGACTGGCTAGAGGAAGTTTCACTTAGTTGCCACTAACTACTTTACCTAATGTATAGAGGAAACCTTTAGCCGAGAGCCAAGATGTGGACGTTAAGAACTTTATCTAGAAGAATATCATCACTAGGTTTGGGATACCAATAGCCACAGTGGCTGATAATGGAGCACAGTTTGACATCAACCTGATCAAAACTTTATATGCTAAGTATAAGATCAATAATTATTATTCGACTCCTAGCTTTCCTCAAAGAAATGGCCAAGCCAAGGCATCGAACAAGACTATTCTGGGCGGAATCAAAAAGAGATAGGAAACAACTAAAGGTAAGTGGGTAGAATAGTTGCCTAACGTACCATGGCAATACCGCACTACGCTAAGTAAATCAACAAAAGAGACTCATTTCTGTAGACACCCCATTTTTGACCGACTTCAAGACTTAGACGTCATCGTTTGTGCACTCGATGATTGTGCTTGTTTTGAGTGCCCGAAGTTCTCGGCGGAACGCCTTGTCTTTGAGCCTCTAAACCCTCTTTGTTTTGTGCTTGTTTTTGGGCCAAACCTTGGTGCCTCTTGCCTGGAGGGGGGAAGGGCCTTGTCGGCCACTTTTTCCCCTTGTTGGCCACTTGAAGTGGTCGGTCGGCTAGATGAGGCGGCCGGCTGGCCACCTAAAGTGGCCGACGGCCATTTTTCTCATTTTTCAGATATTTTCTTAGCCAGTTGTGCCAGCTGTTGTTCACTGAATGCCATCTCCATACAGGTGTATAGAGGGTTGAATGCAAGCCTTTGGCTTGGATTTCTATATAATGGGGGGTCTCTCCCCCATTTGGGAAGGTTAGATATTTTGTGAGCAAATTTCCTCTCTTTCTCTCTAGAACTCTCTCTCTCTCTTCCTATTTTGTGCTTGAAAGTGAGAATTCTCTACACTTTTGCACTAAGACCCTTGACCAAACATCTTCATCTTGGAGCTGAGGTTCTTTGAGGCTTAGTTTGAGCTCCTAAGGGTGGTTTAAGCTCAGAATTGTGACTGATTTTGTGTTGTGCTTCAAGAGGTAAAGACTTACCTTGTAGGCTTTGTTTTAGTCAATTGAATTGCCATCTTTTAACACTATTTTTGGCCTAGCTTTCAGTTATAAAAAAAACTCTAATTATTGTGCCTTAACATGTTGGTTTGAGGTCGTTTTGTGCAAAGGGGTAGTCCACCCTTTTTGTTGTCTAATTGTGAAGCTTCTTGCATCATCTTTTACCATATTCAAACCAAACCTTTTGGCCCTTTAAACCACTGAAATTCAGAGTTATTTCAGTGGTAAAAAGTATGTTTTGAAGTCCAAAAATTGAGGGGGTGGCTTCCTCTCCTTGTGTCTCACTTGCATGCCTAGTTAGCATCCTATGGTAGCATGTTTTTATGGCTTAACCTAGCTTAATTCAGGCATGTTTTAGGATCTGATTTGGCATGATTTAGCTCTATTTTGGGCTGCTTTGATCATATGAACCATGTTTTGCACAGTTATATTGCAAATGCCTTCACTAGTTTAGTGTTTTAGGGGTCTAAAAATGTTGTAGGGTTATTTAACATATAATTTCAGTGTATATAGCTCTGTCACATGCTCATTTGTTTCACTCTTTCATTGCTTTTGAGAGTTGTGTTTTCAGTCTTGTTTTCAAGCTAACCTGTGAGCATGTTTTTATAGCATGTTGTACCTCAATCTCAGCAAGTTTTAGCCACTATTTTGGCATGTTTTAATTCTGTCCAGAGCTGGTTTGGTCAGTTGAGCTTTGTGTTGCATGCTTATAGTGTTGTGATCTTCACTAGTTTGATGTTTTAGGCTCTTAGCATGTCTTGCATGTGTTGCTTGAATGATTTAGTGTCTTTTTGCATGCCATTTCAACACTGAAATATCTACAACCTCCCTCTATTCTTCACTTTTTACTTTGCTTTGAAAGTGGCCTTGAGCCCCCTATTGGCTTGAGTATGGAATTGAGGCTCTCATGCCTAATGGTTTTAATCCTCCCTTGAGGGTTTCTACTAACTAACAGCATGAGGCCTCTTTCATGCTCAAGGTACTTGTGGCTTAGGCCATCTTTCCAATTAGAGGACTCTCACTTTGGACTTAATCGGTTAAAGGACTAATCGGTAATGTAAAATGTGTAAATAAAACATGACAAGTAAAACATGAACAAGATAAGCATGTTGTGTTGTGTTGCATTGCATGTGTTTGGATCTGACGTTAATCCAAACACAAGAAAAATAAGACGTTTCATACTCAAAGTGATGAAACGTGCCACTTTTCTTGGTCACCGTCACCCTTGATCACGCATGATAGGGTGTTGGTCCTTTGAGTGCTATTTGTGCATTCATTAAGCTTGTACAAGCTTGACTCTTTGGCCATCATGCATTGAAAATGCTTGATTGGTGGCTTGAGAGCCAAGAGCTACACTCCCTTAAGCTTCAGAAATGATAAGAAGGGTGGCAATACACATATCCCTTGAAAAATGCATTGCTTTGCCTCTGTTGCTCTCTATTGCAGTAAAAATAGAAGTCTGGAAAAAGGGATGGCCGACCGGCCACTTAAACTAGCTGACCGGCCAGTTAAGGTGGTCGACAGCCACTTTTTGTGGCTGACTGGCCACCAGTCAATTTGTGCACAAAAAATGTTCTTGTGTTGAAGTAAAGGCAATCTGGAAGTTGGTACAATGTTCAGAGATCAAAGCAGTGCAAACAGAGGCAACTGATGGTAAGGCGGTGGATTTTCGGGAGGAAGCCAACCGAGCATGCATGTCTCCCTCACCCTCGAGGCCACTTAATTGCTTTAATTAGTTAGCATAGCTAATTATTCAATGTTGTTGTATTTAATTAGTTAGTGTAACTAATTCTTTAGTTTTGGTTTGTAACATTAATTAGCTAGAATGGTTAATTAATTGTGTTGTAATAATTAGCTTAGAATAGTTAATTAGTTTTGGTTTGTAATAGTTTAGCTTAGAATAGTTAATTAATTGTGTTGTAATAATGAGATATGTGATGAGAAGGTATGAAAAATAAAAAATAAAAAATTAACTCTACATAATCAAACTTGTGCATGGGTAGGTACTTTCTACCTCCATCTACATCCACAAGGCTCCAAAATACACAACAACTAATGGAGTATATCTCTAGAAAGCAAGAAAAGAGAGCAAAGCTATAGAAAAGTGATGAAAACTATCAACTCAATGGATGGGTGGCTATTTTCTACCTGCATCCACATCCATGAGGACTTATTACATGATTACATCATGCAAACAATGAAAAATAGAGCTTAGAAATGAAGAACAAGAGAGATAAAGTGGTAAAAAGTTCAAAAATTTTACCTCTTAAAGAGAATGAACTTCTTGGTTCCCAAACTCTTTCTTGGCACCTTAAGGTCCTTTAGATGTAGCTTAGAGTGTTTAAGATCCTCATCAAGAAGCTTAAAGTGAAGCTTCAATGGAGTTTTGATGACTGAAGTTTGGAAAGTGAAGATTGAAGATGAAATGTGGGAAAGGAGCTCTAAAATCTCTCTCTAAGCCTTGGGCAAAATTTATAACCTACTGAAATGAGGTTTCATCCTCTATTTATGGAGTTTTGGATGTATATATCTAAGATATTTGTGGAAACTTCGTATAAAAGACCGAAATTTCTGAAAATGCTCTCTTCCTAGACAATTCAGCAGGTTTTACCGTTATGTATCCGGCCGACAATATTTTCATCCAGCCAGGAATTGTTGTCCGGCCAAATGGCAAATACATTGTTGGATTAATAAGGTAAAGTTAGCATGATTTGAAAAGAGAAGCAGGAGTTTAGAGGATTCCACCCCTTCCATTCATTCCCAGTATATCCTTTGCTTGGTCTTTTTGAAAGAAGACAACACTTTGAGTTTTGAAAAGGCGAGAGTTGGGACATGATGGAAATTTCTAGAGCTGAGTAACCAAACGTACTTTGAAAAAGGTTTTCAATTGGTTGAAAAGCTTTTTGGCCAAAACAGTTACCTGGTTGGGATTTAAAGCTTAATTCTCTGGTTTCCTGCTAAGGAACTCATAAGATTAGCATATCACAGTTTTCATCATTGGGTGTTCTAAAAAGATCACCCAAGTCTTAGGGCTAGTCAAAAATAGGATGTCTACAGTTGTCCATCTTTGACGGAACTCGGTGCATCATTTCATGACGTGAGTGAATGTCAAAGCCCGAAGACAACCCTTTTCGGCAAGGCCGTAAGACTTGGGAAAACAAACAAAATAAAAATGCAAGTGGTTAAACCCAAGGGTTGCTAATGAATCACTTTGCAAGGAATCAAACCAGTGTATTTCAAGGGCAGGATGCAAATGATATGCTCGAAATACATTTGAAAAGTTGGACTTACACGCCACACGTGGCCGGTTGATTGAAAGTTAGGCTTACGTGTACCATACTGTCGGATTATGAAAAGTTTGATTATGCAAATGCAATGAAATGCAATGAGATGACAGAAGGATAAAGCTACAAAGATGGTAAGGGATAAGGCAAGCCTCATGCAAATGGAATGAAGTATGCTAACTGATGCAAAAAGAATGCTATTCAAATGTGCTTTCAACAAGAGTGAAAAAAAGAAGATGCATGAATGTGTTTTCTACATGAATGAAGAATGTAAGTCCAAACGTGCTCCATGCGATAGGAGGGAAAGTGGCCAATGCCAAACTTGCTCGTGACTGACAGTCACAGCAATAGGAAATTCCATAACCTACTCTGAACACGCTGTGACGAAATAGGAGAAAGGGCGGCCGCAACCAAACTTGTATGTGATTGGCAGTCTACAAAGTTGAACCCAAAACAAACTCCAAACACGTCGTAATGCAAGAGGAGAGAGGGTGGTTGAAGCCAAACTTGCATATGACTAGCAGTCACAGCAATAAGAAACCCCAATCTTGACCTGCAAGCAACAAAGGTGAACCCTGAAACAAACTCCAAACACGCCACAATGCGAGATGAGGGAGGATAGCCGAAGCCAAACTTGCATGTAACCAATAGTCATAGCAACAGGGAATCCCAATCTTGACCGGTAGTCAACAAAAGTGAACCCCAAAACAAACTCCAAACATACCACAATGTGAGAGGATGGAGGGTGGACGAAGCCAAACTTGCATGTGACTAGCAGTCACAGCAACAAGGAACCCTAATCCTGACCCATAATCAACAAAGGTGAACCTCGAAACAAACTCCAAACACACCGCAACACAAGAAAATGGAGTGTGGTCGAAGCCAAACTTGTATGTGACTGACAGTCATAGCAACACGAAACCTCAATCCTGACCGACAGTTAACAAAGGTGAACCCCAAAATAAACTCCAAACATGTTGCAATGTGAGAGGAGATAGGGTGGCTGAAGCCAAACTTGCATGTGACCGGCAGTCACAGCAACAGGGAACTCCAATCCTGACCGATAGTCAACAAAGGTGAACCCTAAAACAAACTCCAAACATGCCACAATGCGAGAGGAGAGAGGGTGACTGAAGCCAAACTTGCATGTGACTGGCAGTCATAGCAAAATGGTACCCTAACTCTGACCGACAGTCAACAAAGGTGAACCCCGAAACAAACTCCAAACGCATCGTAACTTGATTGAAGAGAGGGAGAAAGAGAGAGGTCGCAGCCTCAAGAAAATAGGCCCAGACACATTTTATGCAAAAAGGGAAAAGCAATAGGATAAAGAAACGATCCAACACACAACATGTAATAAACTTCGGAGATCGCACCAGCCACAAACTTCGGAGATCGCTTCAAGATCTCCAATGTCGGCACCAAGGAAGCCTTATTTTTATGGTGGGTGTATTCACGCCCAAACGTCCCAGGAGGGAATCCCGTTTCGTTTTGTTCATTTGGGCTCACTACAGTTCAGGACTCAATGTCACGGTCCTGTATCTAATCTCGCAGAGTGTAATGCAAGACTGTAGACACCCCATTTTTGACCGTCCTCAAGACTTGGACGTCACCGTGGGAACACTCGGTGATTATCCATGTTTGTGTTCGTTTGGAGTTCCCGGAGTTCTCGGCTGCGCGCGCCTTGCCTCAGGACCTCCGAACTCGACCGTTTGTGTTTGGTTTTGCACCAAACACTTGTGTTTTGCCTTGGAAGGGCAGGGAATGCCTTGTGAGGCATCCCTACACACCACCGGCTAGGGCTGGAGGCCACCGGCTGGCTGGTTTGTCCATCGGCACTTTATTGTGCCGACCGGCACTATTTTGTGCCGACCGGCACTAAATTTTGCCATATGATTTTCTTTGCCGGCCGAGCACTGTACACTTGCTTTATGAGATATTTTCTCACAGCTGTAAAGTGTTTTGCTCCCCTCCATACACGTGTATGGAGGGATGAGCTCTTGGCTTGCTTAGTTGCTAAGCATTCCTTGCCTATAAGAGGAGAACTCTTCCTCTTGGCTCAAGGTTAGCCTTTTGAGAGCAAAAACCAGAGCATTATACATATATCTCTGATATACATCCATATATATCTATACCTCCCTCTCTCTCCTCTTGTGTGTGTGTTTTTAGGCCAAAAAGTGTAGTTTTACCTCATTTTTGCTCCTTTACACACACCATTACACCTTAGCTCGAGATTGAGAGACTTAGGAGGTTGTTTGTGTTGGTTTTGGACTGGTTTTGAGCATTAGAGAGTGGTTGCAACCTCTGTTTTTCAAGGGATCATCAAGGGTAAGAATCTTGCTTTATATTCCCCATTCTTGCAACCCTTTTCTACCCTCTTTACTTTGTGTTTTTGAGTTTGTGTTTAAGATAAAAAAAAGTCTTGTTTTTACTTGTTCTTGAACCTTCATTAAGGTCCTTTTTTGGTTTGAGCAAAGATCCATCCTATTAGGCCTTATATGGCCACTTTTGGTGCCTTTGCTTAAGCCTTCTTGGTTTGGTGTTCTTTGGCCTTCTCACCACTGAAAACCAGTGGGTTTTCAGTGGTGAGGATGATATTTTCGAGCCTCAAATAGGGGAGAGACACCCCTCTCCCTTTGGCCCTTTGTTGCCTTTGTTCTTGGCCTAGAGGGTAGCATGTGTGCATGCTTGCATTTAGCTTCATTTCAGATATTTCTTGAGTGCTTTAGGTCATGTTTGATCTCTGTTTTAGGTTAGATTTATAGCCTTTAACATGTATCTCATGCTTGCTTTGTAATGTTCCTTTATGCTTAAAAGAATGTCATGCTTTTGAGCCATGTTCTTTGCATATTGTAGTTTGGTTCCATGAGGGTATTAGCATCATATTACCATGTTTGAGGGTCGTAGGGCATGGATTTAGTCATGTATAGCATGCTTGGTTTGGTTGTCTTGCATTTTGGCTTGTAGGCCTTACTTGTATGAAGCTCTAGCATGCATGTTTGCTTGTTTTGACTTCATTTCAGAGCTTTCGTGGGTGTCTTAGGCCATGTCTAACCTCTGTTTTTGGTCGATTTGGTGGCCCTTAACATGCCTCTTATGTTTGCTTTGAAATGCTCTCTTGTGCCTAGAAGTATGCCATGTGTCTAAGCCATGATTCTTGCATGTTTTAGCTTGGTTTCATGAAGGTATTAACATCCTCTTGCCTTGTGTAGGGGCTGTGAGTCTTTGTTTTGGTCACATTTGGCATGTTTCACATGGTTGTTTTGTGTGATGGCTTACAAGCCTTGAGCATGCGATCCATGCATATACATTTACCAAGCCATTTAAGCAATTTGGAGTTTTTTACCATGTTATTTCAGACCCTAATCCATGCCCACATCCTCAAATTTGTCACCTCTTTTTATGCTTTAAGGGCGTGTCCTTTAGGCCTTGAAATGTGCATAATATACGCCCTATGCTTTTGGGTTGTTTTGGGGCTACCATATGTGGGATTTGGGTGTATTTTTGCATGATAAAAATCTGTTTGTGGTTGTCCAACACGTGCCATGAGTGGCCATGTTAATGGCATTTAGATGCTCTACTTGGTGCTTTAGATTTAGGCCCATCCACTCGCATGCTTGTATGACATTTTGCTTTGGTTTTGGAGCCTATTTTCCTACTATTTTTGGGGAAGTTTGAGGCCTCCCCCATGATGGTTAAAGCCACCTTTGCATGCTCACACTTGGTCCACTAGGTGTTGTAGTATATTGGTCCCATGGCTTGATTGGCTCATTTTTGTATGCCACTTATACTTTGCATGCCCTAGCATTTTGTATGCCTATTGTGTTGGTTGTTGAGTGCTTAGTGCATTTGCACCTTGCATGTCACATTGCATTTAGCATGTTGGCATCCTAGCATTAGGTTGCCTCATTTGAGCTATGTTGCATTCATACATTCCATGGCTTAGCTTGGGGATTGTCAAGCCAAGCATAGAATTGAGGGGAGTTCACACTCCAAGTGGTGCAACTCACCTCAATTCTCGGTCACCAAGGCCTTGGACTAACACATGATGAAGCTTTGGATTTCATTTGTTTGTGTTGCATGCATTTACATCAAAATGCAACCTTGGTTCTTTAGGCCACCATGCATCAAAATGCACTATTGATGGCCCAAGAACCAAGGGTCATGCCTCCTTGAGCCCCCAAGCATGATAGGAGGCATTGACCATGCTTACATATGTCCCAAAATCCATGCCATGCATTGCTGTCTTGCTGCTGCTGTCAATCTGTCTGCTGCAGGGACTTTCTGCCGGCCGGCAGTCTATTGTGCCGATCGGCACTATTTCTGTGCCGATAAACTCCATATGCAGCCGGTGGACAACTCAAATAGCCGATGACCACTACCCCCAGCCGGTGGGGTACTTCAGGCCATTTGGAAGGTATTCCAGCACTTTGGGAATTTTTGGAGAGGCAGGGCAGTAAAAAACAGAAGCAGCAGTGCCATGACACGGGTTTTCCGGGCAAGACGGGTCGAGCACGCATCATTCGCGCATCCCAAGGCAGGGCTGAGGCCCCATCACATTTATTTTGCTTTAATTCTAGTAATTAGATTTGTGTAATAATTTATTTATTCGATTATTTATTCGGTCTGTATTATTATTTGGTCCCTCCGTGTGAGGGCATATTTGTAATAAGGGTGTGTGAGTGTGTGTATATCTTCCAACCCCCATTTCTTTCTCCCTTTATTTACCTGCTTATGATGGTAGATTAGGGCATATTTAATTTAGCATACCTTATGCAATGCATGCGTGCATCCATGCATTTGTTGACATGCATCGGGCTCGTCACATCATACAAACTGCATCGTACTTTCAATTCCAAATTGAATACGTGTTATTTGTAGCATTCCATATGCCACGTTTAGGATAGCCGAGTCTGCCTAGATTGCATCTTTGCATGTGTTGCATTAGACATTTCAGTATGCTTAGGTCCATGCATGGATTTCTAATAAAGCTTTTGTTTTGGCTTGGAGTACTAGGTGAGCTTTTATGCTTTAGCATATCGCATGTGTGTGAATGTTGCCATAATAGCATGTTTACCATGAGGCTAAGTGCTTATGTGATATAACTGCATGAATGCCTGTGGATGGAGGTTGAATTACCTAAATTGGGACAACACATTAAAACTGTGAGTTTTAAAGCCCACTAGATAGTGGCAAAACCGTCTTTTCTAAAAGCCCGCTTGAGAGTGGCAAAACCTGCATTTTAACCTGCTTGTGAGTAGCAAATCATTTTCAAAACAAACATGTGGTGTTTTGTTCCAACTTAGGCGATTTGGTCTATACTTGTTTGCTGTGCGCATAATATAGTAATTCTAGGCTAATAACCGGAATAAGAACGGGTAAAGTTTTCAAAAACGGATATCACGGTTAGTAGAGGCCGGTCTTCGGACCGGGCGAAAGGGGGTGCTCATAGCTGACCTTCCCCGATCGTACCCAAGCTCCCGAGCCAAGATCACTTTGGTGATGACGGACACGTGGCCTTCGGCACCGAGTCAGGGTTTCCTAAATTCCCCCATTAAAAAATATTTAGGTGGCGACTCTGTAATCTGGAAAAGCAGTCCATGTTTGGCACTACTTTTTCAAAAATCTGTTTTTCTTCAAAACGATTTGCCAGAGTTGGACTCTTTGGTTCAGATTTAGAACCGCGACACAAAAATCGAGTCCGAGCTGTAGCCGAGGTCCCCCGCGGACGTGCTACAAAGACCGATGAATCATCAAAGAGTCCAAACCCGGCAAATCGTTTTTGAAAACTAATTTTTTGAAAGAAGTGCCAAACATGGATTGCTTTGCCAGATACAGAGTCGCCACCTAAATATTTTATTTTTGGGGAAATTTAGGAAACCCTGACTCGTTGCCTAAGGCCACGTGTCTGTTATCACCAAAGTTGCCTCGGCTCGGGAACTTGGGTACGATTGGGGAAGGTCAGCTATGAGCACCCCCGCTCGCCCGATCAAAGATCGGCCACTACTAAACATGATATCTTGTTTTTGAAAACACATGTGCTCTTATTCCGGTTTATTAGCTAGAATTACTATGTGATGCGCACAACACACAAGTATAGACTAGATCGCCTAATTTGGAACAAAGCATCGCATATCCGTTTGTTTGGAAACGATTTGAAGTTTGCTACCCGCAAGTAGGCTAAATCACGGATTTCAATGAATTTTCCCAATTTAGGTAATCCAACCTTCACCCACAGGCATTTAGGCAATTATATCACGTAAGCAATTAGCCTCATGGCAAGCATGCTGTCATGTTAACATTCACATACGTGCAAGATGCTAAAGCAATAAACACTCACAGTGTACTCCGAGCCAAAACAGGAAACTAGTTAGTGATCAAGCATGATCCTAATTCATGTTAAGATGGCTAATGCAACGCATACAGAATGTAGCTAGAATAGGCTCACTAATCTAATAATGGCATATGGAATGCAACAACTCAATACACGTATTCAAGTTGGAATCGAAATTCAATGCAGTTAGTATGATGCGCCAAGCCTGGTGCATGCGGTACAAATGAATGATGCAAACATGCGAGCATAAGGTATGCTAATTGAAATATGGCCTAGAACTAACCAACGAAAGCAGGTAAGTAAAAGGGAGGAAGAAGTGGAGGTTGGAAGGCATGCATCACACACACGCACACTTATTACAACATTGCCCTCTCTCGGAGGGTCCAAAAGAATAATACAAATTAACTAACTAACAAGCTAATTAATTATTTACATAACCACTTAACTAATTAAGCCAATTAATTAAGTTAAGAAAGCAATAAGACAGCCTCGGGAAGAGGGTCAAATGCACGCATGCTCGGCTCCGCTCGGAAATCCATCGCCATGCCATAGTTGCCTCTGTTTACACTGCTCTGCATCTCTGAAGGCTGCACAAGTCCTAAGGATGCTTCAGAATCACTCCCTGATCACTGTGGGATGTCACCGGCCAAGAGGAATGGTCACCGGCCATGGAAAAGTGGTCATCGACCAGTTGTGAGGCTCTCGGCCAACGATTCATGGCCGGCCGGCACTGAATGTGGTCGGTCGGCCATCTCTTCCTGCAGAACCCTGTTTTGCTGCAGCAGAGGGCAGACAAGGCATGGCAATGCATTTTCAAAGCAATGTGTGCACAACCACCCTCCCTATCATGTTTAAGACTCAAGGGAGTATGGTACTTGACCCTCGGGCCATCAATCACGCATTTCGATGCATGATGGCCCAAGAGGCCAAGTGTGCAATTTCAATGTCAAATGAAATGCACACAAAACATACAAAGGGGCCCTTCAAACCTCTATCATGATTGATTCAAGAGGCAAGAGACGCATGCAATGATACTATGCAACCTAAGCATGTAAGCTAAGTATGCAACATGAGCATGGGAACAAGCATGCAAACATGCAAGCATGTAATAACATATCAAACAACATGACAAAATGCAAGCTAACAAGCATGCAAAATGTAACTTAAACATGCAAATGTGCAAGACACGTTACAACGTGTTGAGCAACTTAACAAAGATGCACTCTAAATGCAATATCACTTAAACATGCAACAACATGTTAATGGGCCAAGTATGTAACAACATGCAAGGCAAGCATGTAACAACATGCAAAGGATGGTCTTAAACCAATATGGGCAGCTCTCAAATAGGCCCAAATCAGCGGCCAATATGCTAAGGGATAAGGGACAAAGTCACATACAAACATGCATGTATAATTGGCCTAACACTTAAGCATTAAGGGGCAACTTTTAAGCATATTTAAAAGGAAAGAAAAGCATGCAAATGTGACAACAATTCATGCTCTGAAATGTTGCTAAGAGTGATGCCAAATCACATGAATAAGCCAAGCATGCAAGATTAAGGCTTAAAGCTTAAAACTAGGCAAGGGACTTGAACCAAAGCTACACAAAACAAAGAGCATATGGTACGTATGACCCAAAACAGTCCTAAATCATGGCAAAGTAAGCCTAAAACATGCGATGACCAAAGCCAAAACAAACTAGAACAAAGGGGCAAGGCATGAGGCATATAAGGCCATAAAAGAGGCATTACACTACACCTAATACAACCAAACATGGCACTGTAACAAGCCCACGGGGGACCTCGCTACAGCTCGGACTCGATTTGTTGTCACGGTTCTTAATCTGAACCAAAGAGTCCAAATCCGGCAAATCGTTTTGAGAAAATAGATTTTTGAAAGAAGTGCCAAACATGGACTGCTTTGCCAGATACAGAGTCGCCATCTAAATATTTTATTTTGGGAAATTTAGGAAACCCTGACTCGTTTGCCTAAGGCCACGTGTCCGTCATCACCAAAGTTGCCTCGGCTCGGGAACTTGGGTACGATTGGGGAAGGTCACTTCGTGAGCACCCCGCTCGCCCGATCAAAGATCGGCCTCTACTAACCATGATATTTAATTTTGAAAACATTGTGTGCTCTTATTCCGGTTATTAGCCTAGATTTACTATGTGATGCGCACAGCATACAAGTATAGGCCGGGTCGCCTGAATTGGAACAAAACATTTCATGTTTGTTTTTGAAAGATGGTTTGCTAACCGCAGGTAGGCTTAAAATGCAGATTTTGCCACCCTCAGGTGGGCTTAGAAAACATGGTTTTGCCACTATCCAGTGGGCTTAAAACTCACAGTCGATGATTTGTTCCAATCCAAACAACCCAACCTTCACCCACAGGCATTCAGGCAGGTATATCACATAAGCACATAGCCTCATGGTAAGCATGGTATCATGGCAGTCACTCATACGCATGCAAGGATGCTAAAGCATAAAAACTTACTGAGTACTCCAAGCCAAAACAAAAGCTAATTAGAAATCCATGCATGATCCTAATTATACAGAAATGCCTAATGCAACACATGCAATAATGCAACTATAGCAGGCTCGGCTATTCTAAACATGGCATATGGAATGCTACAGCTAACATGTATTCAACTCGGAATTGAAATACAAATGCAGTTAGTATGATGCGCCGAGCCCGGTGCATGCAAAACAGATGAATGAATGCAAACATGCTATCATACTGTATGCTAATTGAAACATGCCCTAATTCTAACCATCATAAGCTGGTAAATAAAAGGGAGAGAAAGACGTGGGGTTGGAAGACATACATCACACTCACGCACACTTATTACAATTATGCCCTCGCGCAGAGGGTCCGAATAAATAGTACAGTCCCAAATAAATAATACAGTCCCAATAAATAATACAGTCCAAATATGTACAAAATCCTAATTAATTAACAAATTAATCTAGGAAAGCGGTAAACTAGCATGCAAGCTAGGGACTGCCTCGACTCTGATCCGGATGATGACTGATGCATGCTCGGGTTGCCTTGCGCGAATATCCACCGCGATGCCCCAATTAGCCTCTGTTTGCAATTGTTTCTTGGAAAGCGCGCCAAGCTCCGGAACGCTGTTGATTCTTGATTTGCTGCAACAGAGAGCAGGAAAGGGGCATGGCAATGTATTTTCACATATGTATGCATACCTCGATCCTCGTGCCACCAATCACGCATCTCGATGCATGATGGCCGAGGAGTCGAATTGCACAACTCAATATGGAATGAATGCACATGAAAATACAACTATGACCTAACTCCATCATGGACAATCTGGAGTGTCGGTGACTGGGGAATTGAGACACGTTCCGTTATTCGGAGTACGAAACGTACCTCGTTTCCCGTGCTCGGGCTAACTCCTATCCCAAACACAATGCAATATGCATGACATGCATGGATGCAACTAAGATACAACCTAACATGCACAATGCTATGAAATGGCATACATGATGCACGAGGTAACATGGCATACATAGTGCGCTAACATACAACCTAGCATACACAATGCTATGAAACGAAATGGCATACACAATGCATAATGGACTTACACCAACACAAGTGGACCTCGGCCACACTCACATAAGAGGCCATAAGATGAAAATGAGACACTCGAAATGCGTGCACACGTGCACGCAAACCGAGGACCGACCCTAAGGCACCAAATGCCACTCTAACAAGACATGGCAAGGCATGGAATATGATATGAAAACAATCAAATTCCAGCGCTAAAATATGATGCAAAACAGCCCCGAAACATGGAAACATGGCACCCGATGCATGGAATGAGACCCGAAATATGAAATTAGGTACATGGAATGACCTATGGCTATGCAAAGCATAAGTTATTTGAACATGAAGTGTGAAGGAAGAATCAAGACAGTCCCAAAACAAGCATATTTACAGTTTTAAGCAAGGCCAAACAGTGAACACAAATAGGACTAAACTAGCATGCAAAAATGGCCCCGTAAGAGAGATAATGAAGCAAGTAGCAGATGATGGCCCTAAATGGCCAAGAGCCCTTCAAAAAAGTTGAAGAGGCACTCAAAATGAAGCACTTTACAGTTTACAACAAGCCACGAAAATAAACACAAGTATGGCTAAACTATTATGCAAGAAATGGTCCAAAAGGGAGACAAAGAAGCAAGTGATGGTTTCTGGCCTCAAACAGAAGAGGGCCCTTCAACAAAGTTGAAGAGAGGCCCAAAACATGGTATTTTACAGTTTATGACCAAGCCCAAAACAGTGCACAAATAAGCTTAAAATATTATGCAAAAATAGGCCTAAAAGGAGGTTTAAACACAAAAAGCAAAAAGGAAGCCTCAAACAGCAAAAGACTCTTGATCAAATATGAATAGGGGGTCAAAATAAGGCTATTTACAGTTCGGACCAGAGCCCAAAAATACAAGCACAAGGACCTAACAAAACATGCAAAAATAAGCCCAAAAGAGAGATAAAGAGGCAAGTGACAGATGGAAGCCTCAAACAGTGAAGAGTCCTTCAACAAAGTTGAATAAGGGCTCAAAAAAAGCCACTTTACAGTTTGGCTCGGAGCCCAGAAATGCTTAAAAACAGGGCTAACATATCATGCAAGAATAGGCCCTAAAAGAGAGGTAAAGAACAAAGGGGGAGAAGAAGACTTCAAAAAGCAAAAAGTTCTGAATCAAACATTAAGATGACCTCAAAATATGATCTTTTTCAGTTTAGCTCGAAATCCAAAAATACATGCAAGTAAAGCTAAACAATCATGCAAAAAAGTGCAAGTTTAAGGGAAATAGGGACTCACCCTTGAAGAACAACTTTCCAGCAGCTTTTAGTCCGAAAATCTGAGCTTTCAACCTCTTCAAATGTCCTCCAAGGTACTGAAATGAGTAATGGAGGTGATAGGCTAGGGGTTGTAGTGCAAATGGTGTAAGAAAATGGATGTTTGAACTTGAAAATGGAGAGTTATGAAGGACGAGGAGGGTTATGAGCCTAAGCCAAAAGTGTCTAACCTTTAAAAATGGAGCTCAAGGGTGTATTATATAGAAGGACTCATCTTTGAAACCCAAAAAAAGGGGGCAAAGAAGAGAGGAAAAAAAGAGGGGGAAAAAAACCAATTTAAATGGAGCAAAACAAGGGAGGAAATTTCGGAAGTGGCATTTTGACCATGAAGTTGGTCTCTCGAGCCACAGTGTTCCTCAAAAGGGAGGAAATAAGGTGTGCGCCAAAAATCGGAGCAAACGGAGGTGGTTAAGCGGTCCCGAACCTAGACACACGGCCGACGGCTTCAAAAACCAAAAACTGGGCTCCAAACGAGAAAAATGGCCTACGACCACGAAGTTGGTCTCCCAGGGCACAGTGTTCCTCAAAAGGGAGGAAACAAGGTGTGCGCCAAAAATCGGAGCAAACGGAGGTGGTTAAGCGGTCCCGAACCGATACATACGGCCGACGGCTCCAAAAACCAGAAACCGGGCTCCAAACGAGAAAAATGGCCTACGACCACGAAGTTGGTCTCCCAGGCCACAGTGTTCCTCAAAAGGGAGGAAACAAGGTGTGCGCCAAAAATCAGAGCAAACGGAGGTGGTTAAGCGGTCCCGAACCGAGACACACGGCCGACGGCTCCAAAAACCGAAAACTGGGCTCCAAACGGGAAAAATGGCCAACGACCACAAAGTTGGTCTCCCAGGCCACAGTGTTCCTCAAAAGGGAGGAAACAAGGTGTGTGCCAAAAATCGGAGCAAACGGAGGTAGTTAAGCGGTCCCGAACCGAGACACACGGCCGACGGCTCCGAAAACCGAAAACTGGGCTCCAAACGGGAAAAATGGCCTACGACCACAAAGTTGGTCTCCCAGGCCACAGTGTTCCTCAAAAGGGAGGAAACAAGGTGTGCGCCAAAAACCGGAGCAAACGGAGGTAGTTAAGCGGTCCCGAACCGAGACACACGGCCGACGGCTCTGAAAACCGAAAACTGGGCTCCAAATGGGAAAAGTGGCCTACGACCACAAAACATAGCCTACGGCCACTGAGAGATGATCTACAAGACCTCTCCCTCCCTTCGGGAAGAGAAAACAGAGAAAACGGAGCCTGGTTCGCAAACCGAGGCAAGACACGAAAGAGCCCGGAAGTCCGGAGGCAAGGCTCGCAGCCGAGACTCTGAAACTTCTGAACGGGCACAATATGCAATATCACCGAGCGCTCAATCGGTGACGTCTGAGTCTTAAGGTCGGTCAAAAATGGGGTGTCTACAGTTGCCCCTCTTTGACAGAACTCGAAAGTCATAAGTGACGGGAGTGAATGTCAAAGCCCAGAGACGACCCATTTTTGACAATGCCAAAGACTTAGACAAACAGGCGAGATAAACAGATATGTGCCCGCAGGCGCGCCCGCAGGCAGGGAGAGGGCAAAATGCAACTGGCAATGCAAGACGCCGAAGGTGACTCAATGATCATGCAAATGCAGCAAGCTGTAATGAAGCACGTATTCACAATAGATGCAACAGTTTTAAGCAAGAATGCAAAGTAACGACTACATTTCATGCAGTTAAGAATGCGGAGAATTTTTCAATTCTCACCACGTCTCACACGGAGAAGATACAATACCTGCGCGGTTCGTCTGGTCGCACCAGCCTCAAATGAACCGTACATACAATATCGTGCCTCATGGTGCTGGAGATCTCTCGCTCCTTCTTGGTCGAACCACAGGTGTTACTTTTCTCCCTAACTATGGTTGCAGCTTTCCCTATTCTCCAACAGGGTGACAAACTAGGTTGATTCAGTATACAGAATTGAGGCGCACACATATGCTATCTCAATCTATGGGGCTGCCATATAGATTTCAAGCCGAGGATATACCCCTGGGTATTTAAACCAGACTTTAGTCTCGGAAATCCCGAACCTTTGTGTTCTAGGCATGAGCCATTCGAACTCTAGTTTCCACCGTCTCAGTTGGTCTCCTAGGAACTCACTGCTAACACAGGCAGGTGGCTATACCAGACCACTGGAAGTCGTTCGGGCACGACAAACACCAAAGGAATTGCACCTTTAGAGGATTTAAGGTCTCCTAGACCGGACAATAAAACAGATATGATGCAATGGATGTAATAGATGTGATGCAATAGATAATAGATGCGATGCAACAGAGAGTACAATAGATGCAAAATGGTGACATACGCCAACCATGCTGGACTCGTGAGTGGAGGAAGAACAAAGAAATTCAATCAGAAGCGCATTCCACGCAACCTAAGATAAATTCCAAACACGCTAAAATCGTGTGCGGAAGGGGAGGCTCCAATCACGCTGAAATCGTGAGAAGAGGTAAACAAAAACAAGCCCACCCAGCGCCTCTACGACGCAACCTGGGATAAATTCCAAACACGCTGAAATCGTGTGAGGAAAAGAACACTCTAACCACGCTGAAATCGTGAGAAGAGGTCTGAAAACAACCGCTCAAGTGCGCGCACAACGCAACCTGAGATAAGATCCAAACACGCTGAAATCGTGTGAGGAACGGGACACTCAAACCACACTGAAATCGTGAGAAGAGGTCAAAACAATCCGCCCAGCGCGTCTACAACGCAACCTGGGATAAATTCCAAACACGCTGAAATCGTGTGAGGAAAAGAACACTCAAACCACGCTGAAATCGTGAGAAGAGGTCCAAAAAAAACCGCTCAAGTGAGCACACAACGCAACCTGAGATAAATTCCAAACACGCTGAAATCGTGTGAGGAACGGGACACTCTAACCACGCTGAAATTGTGAGAAGAGGTCAAAACAATCCGCCCAGCGCGTCTACAACGCAACCTGGGATAAATTCCAAACACGCTGAAATCGCGTAAGGAAGAACCAAACTCTAACCACGCTGAAATCGTGAAAAGAGGTAAACAACTCGGGAGCGTGATGTTTAAGAAATGCAATAAACAAACAAAGCGGCACTTTCGAAAGCACCTCATGGAGTGAGTGGCGGTAAACCGCTTTACTCTGATAGGGAATGGTACTCAGGGAGAGCACTTCTGATCGCCATTCTGGCTTGAAACAGTGAAACAGTCAACACAGTATTCTGTTCACTTTGAACACACAGCTCGTATCGGCATACTGATTATTCTGAACACGCAGCTCATAACACAATATTCTGCTTATTTTGGAACATACAGCTTATAAAGACGAAACTTGCAGAAGTTGAAACACACTCAGATGCTCCAAATTTTCTCTCTTTTCTTTTGCTTGGCAGTCCGGAACCCATGTAGCTTCAGATAGGTCCTGGTTTTACTGTTCTCACGTGACCTAGGTGGAACCCTGCGATTTTTGAAAGAACAAAATCTTGTTTTGCACAAACACGGAGAACGGCACGGCACTCTGAGCACAAAACGATTTTTTGAAAGTGAAAGGAGTTCTCAATTGGGTATCGAGCCTACAACTGACCACGGTCAAAACGACTCAACAGCGAAAAACAAAAGGTAAACAACCTAAACACAAACATAGACACTTAAACGACTCAAAACAAGAATCGAGACAAACAAAACAAGACACGACACTCAGACGTGCACCGGGAGCCTGTTTCACCGGGTAGTGTTTCCCACCCTTTCTCATTTGTGATTCTCACATCTCTCTGGCACTCAATCTCTTGTTTTCTGAAAAAGCCCTTTTCTCACTTTTTCTCTCATCGCACATCTCTCTATTCTTCAATCTCTCATTTTTTAATCCCTCCCCTGGGTGGTTGATGGATAAACAGGGAGTTGCGGGCTCTTGCCCCTAGCATGCTGCTAGATTCTCTTTCTTCCGTTCACAGCTAGTAAATTCCTCCCATAGAAGGGTTGCGCTACAACTGGGTGTGTAGCAAATCTGCAGCTAACATCGGTTGATGATGCTTTGCTGGGGAGTTTGGACGTGATAAGATCTGTCCAGATGATGGAGTGGAATATCTTGCCCCATTCCAGTTCGTGCTTCGCACTTGGCTTGATACCTCGTTACTTGGAGGGTGAGAGAGCTTTCAGCCCTTTGTTGTGCCCTTTTCTGGCGAATACGGTGCCCTTTCCGGCAAGTAGAGTGCCCTTTCTAGCAAGTATTTTGACAAAGGGGAGAAGACAGAACACCTGACTCAACTGTGCCCCTAGTTCATTATTTTGACCATTTTTGTTTTGATTTTTCTACTAAAACAATTTTAACCAAAATGAGAGTTAGATTAACGCGCTTGTTCGATTTTCTGATTCAAAATCATGCAAGTTAGGTTATGAGCACTGAAAATTTTCTGTTTTTGGGTCCAGGAAAAGGGTCCAGTTTTGGAAAAAATAGAATAGTTTTTGAGAGAAAATCAGTCAACCTCAGTAAAAATTCTCAAAAACTGTTTTTGCAATCGGCCACTGCTCAACGAGCATAGAACCCACTCTTGAGATGCACAACCTCAGATCCGAAGGAAAATCGCCCCTTGCTTGAAGAGAGCTGCATGGCAACGGAAAGTTGCCCCTTGTTTGAACGGCACCGCGGCGCATTGAATGGCAACAGAAAGTTGCCCCTTGTTTGAATGGCACCGCAGCGCATTGTAGTCAGTCCTCGAAGTGACGAACACAACCAGACTCTCGGATACAGAGAAGGCAAAGATGATCAAAACCATTACATGGGCACAATCAAATTGAAGTGTTTTACGGCTGGACTTCAGAATGAAGTTGCCTACGTATCCCAAAGATGGGAATCAAGCCTTGCGTAGTTCGGGGTTAAGGTACACTCGGGTATTTAACCTCTCCTTTTTATGCTCTAACTTTTGCCAAGGCACCTGTTGCGGGTTTTCAACCTTGCGAGCTTTGTTTTTCTTTTCTTTATTTTCAATTCTTTTCATTTCTTTTTTCATCTTTTCTTTGCATTTTTCTTTTCTTTTTTTGTTCTTTTCTTCTTTTCTCTTTTTTTTGGTTCTTTTTCTTCTTTTCTTGCTCTAACTTTTGCCTGGGTCGCCCTTCCGGGTTTTCGGCCCAGCGAGCCTCTCAAGGGTAAAAGTGTAGCTTTGTCCATGTCAAATGGTTCTGAGATCTCGAATCCGTCTGAATCCAAGAGAGTGGCTGCTATTCGCTGACGGTGTAGGAGTCCATCCAACGGGGGCTGAATTTGCCTCTAGTGTTGTGGATAGGAACTCGGTTATCCCTCAGCAATGCTTTCTTCTTCCTCCCTCTGGGATTTGGCATTCTTGCCGACTTTCTTTGATTTGTGGAATGATCCATCTTCGGCTCTTCGAGCACATTTGAAATTCTTTGCCCCTAGTTCCAAGGGTGCTTCTGATCTAGCTTTGCAAGCTTCTTTTGATGACATCTGGTCTTCTTGATCTGACTTTCTTGCCTCTTGTTCGTGAGCTGCTTCAAATTTGGCCACACAGGCCTCACATCATGATTGACCTTTGAACGTTCTGAATCCAAGTTCAAGGTTTGAAAGCAAAGGGGTCAAGTCTTGAGGCTGAGAGCGATCCTAAGCTGCACAATCTCAAGAGCGATTCCACACATGTCTTCGCAAGACCACGCAAAATATTTTTTGAAAGTTTTTAAGAAAGCGACAAATCGCTCACGCTGAAGACAGTGTAGAACCAATCTAGATCAAAGCTAGGGTCTTTCTCAGTACTCACACTAACAAGCATGATTTTATTCATTAAGGGCTTAGCACGCCTCTCTTTCTCTCAATTTGATCAAAGTTTTGCAAATCCTGAGGAATTTCTCCCTTTGTTTTCACCGCAGTGTTCAAAAAGTTTTGAAAAACTCAGGTCATTACAACGACTTCAAGGCACAGAAAAGATAGAATTCTTAGTCAAATACTGCCATCTCATTCAGAACTTCCGGCATAACTAGCACAAGGCAGAAGCAAACGTGAGAGCGTGAAAATCACTGCTGTTTCATTGAGATCCGTTGGCATAACTGGCTCCCTAGCAGGAACAGACTCAAAACAAAACGAAAAGACAAACGCGAAACAAAATGGTGACGCCCGAGGTGACACCCCCGGAATCACCCGACTCCAACAAAAAAGACTGACTCGGTACAACAAGAAAGACCCAACTGACTCAGTAAGAAAAGACTGACTCTGTACAAAACAACAAGATTGACTCAATACCCAAGTCGGGAAGCATAAAAAAACTGGTATTTGCATATTGCTCAGAACAGTGCATGCCATTCCCACGTCTGGAGTTAATCAAGCGCTGCCCGCAGGTGGTTCATCCCCCAATCACATCACATTATCCCCCAAGTTCACCGATCCAGTGCCGATAGACTTTGCTGAGCTCGGCGGGAGGATGACCCCGTTGTCAAATAGATCCTGTACTTCATGGCGAAGACCGAAGCAGTTGTCGGTAGTATGGCCAGTTTGCTGATGGTACGCGCAGTACTAGGTAGCATCATGTGTAGCCGGAAGAGGGTTCGGGAAAGGCCGAGGCTCAAGGGGTTTGAGATGGCCTTGTCCAACAAGGATTTGGAGAGCTTTGGACAAAGGCATATAAAGGGCATGGAAGACCCTTCGACCTCGGGATTGGTACTTCAAGGTTTGTGGATTTTTGCTGGGCGCACCAGCGAAGGCATTGGTAGGTGCTGGCCTAGTTTGTTGATTTCTTCCGAGTGCAGGATTATAGCTGAAAGGGACGTTTCTGATACAATGACCCTTCTCTCGGCTTGCCCCTTGATTCAAACTGCCC
The DNA here is from genome assembly GCA_030407325.1 of Camellia japonica. Lineage (NCBI taxonomy): Eukaryota > Viridiplantae > Streptophyta > Magnoliopsida > Ericales > Theaceae > Camellia > Camellia japonica. The sequence goes on along the minus strand of JAPPVO010000014.1, from coordinate 77,234,310 downwards.
CCAACTAGAGTGGCGAAAATGTCATCCACAGTTTTTGCAACAACTGCGAGCACTTGCTCTTTGTTCAGTCCCTCGGCTTTCAAAGCCTCAACAGCCAACAAAAGATGTTCATGGGGATCCATGTCTGCCCCTATCTTGTTCTTTCCACTCGCCTCCACTTTGCCAAGGGATTGGCATTCCTCGAATGTAGCCCGTTCCAAGATTGGGGAGCCTTTTGACATGAACTCCCTGGTATGTGATGTGGTTGATGATGGAGCCAATGTCCCGGAGGCCAAATCTGTCACAGTTCTCTGAAGATCTTCGATCATTCTCTTCAGCTCAGAAGTAGTGGGCTCACGGGTTTGAGATGATTGTGGTCCAGGTGCATCCATCATGCATAAGTCCATGCTTTCTGGAATGAACACCTCAGGCTTGGGTAGATGGGCTGGGGTGATGTATATGTTGGGGTCGTAGGTGGACGGCAGTATATGGATGAGGTTGAGATGTAGAGGTGATGGGTCAGTACTAACCTGAGGTCCTTTTGGTGGAGCTAGGGTCTCTTCGTCAATAAGATCCTGAATCTTATGACGAAGGCGGATGCAACGGTTCGTATCATGACCGTGCTATTGATGGTAGGCACAGTATTTAGCTGGGTCATATCTTGGCGGAAGAGGGTTTGGAAGGGGTTGGGGTTCTAGAAGTTCTAGGTGCCCTTCTTCTCGTAGCTTGAGAGAGACTCATGTAAAGAGGATGGAATTTTCGGGCTTGGGGCCGAGTTGAAGTGGTTGGTTCTTGGCCATTGAGGGAAGTGGTGATAGTGTCTACTTCTGAGCATTTCGCAGCTGTGCTACCATCAGTAGTAGCATTGGAACTGCGAGCAACATTCCTCTTCAAAGGCTCATTATCTTCTGCAAAGATCCCTTGTCTGATGGCATCCTCGATTTGAACCCCCATTTCATGAAGGGCTGGAAAGGTAAACAGAGGTAAAACGACCATCTTTTGCAGCAACTTGCCATGCAAATTCCGAACAATCATCCTGATCTGATCTTTGTTGGAAGGCCTTGTAGTCATCATTGAGGCCTTTGCTCTCCATCTCGTCACGAATTCGGAGAAACCCTCCTTTGGTTCTTGGCAGGTGACTTCGAGATCATGAGTTGTGACCTCGATCTGTGTGTTGTAGGAGTATTGAGCAATAAAGGCCTCAGCCAGCTCTTTCCAGTTCTGTTTCACAGAGCTCTCCAATTTTGCATACTAGATTGCGGCTATCCCAAACAGGGTTCGGCCGAATAGTGACAATTTCTGGGCTGTGGTCAAACCCATTGGCCTCAGGATATCAGAAAACAGTTGGAGGTGCACTATTGGGTCTTCAGAGCCATCGAATCGATCGATATGTGGCATCTTGAACCGATCCGGTAATGTCACCACTGAGTCGGTATAACCATCCTCTATATCAGGAATAGAATGGGCCCCTTGAGACTTTTTGAACAATTTCTCAAGCTTGTTCACTTTTAATGCTGTGGGGTCCGTCTTGAGCTCAAAGGGGGAGTCTGGTAGGTTGGCGGGTGTTTTAGATAGCTGGAGTAGAACCGGGGTTGGAGCTGGCCCGCCTGGAATGTCCATATCTTCTTGGACATTTGGCATCTCCCCAGGTGCTGGAGCTCCTGCTGGGGGAGGAACTTGTTGTGAAGCAGACGCGCCGCTTTGCTGTTGCAGCCTGGTGATGAGCTCAGCCTGCTGAGCCATGATTGCAGCCTGCTGTTTGGAAAATTCCGCTTGGCGGACAGCGTCTTGCTGCATGAATTTCATAGTTTCCCGCATTTGACGCATCATTGCCTCCATCCCTGATGTATTCTGCTGATCCATCTGACTGACCGGTAGATCTATCTCTATGGCAACAATTGAGACCTCAGTCCGACTGTTAAGGACCACTGATCTGGTAACTGCTGAACTGGTGATCTGTGCTTGACTGGCCCTTTTACCCTGTTTCTGACGAAGGAACACTGATTTGCCCTTGAACTGAATCTCTGACCTGACAAAGTCTATCAACACAAGTTCGGTGTACCCGGGGGATATTGGAACCTTCTGAAGCTATGGTTCCAAGACTACCCTAGCAAAAGAGAAAATAGACAGCATCTCAGCCTGATTTCACCCGAACAGATATGAGCATAGTTAAATGAGTGTGCTCTCTACTGAATTCTGCCCAAAATTCTGCCGGTAAACTGATACCCTCAAGTGAACTGAATCCCAAAGTACTGAACTGGTGCCCGCAGGCCTGATGCCCAAACTTGTAAACTGATACATGCATTCCTATAGAGACGCACTCTAAAAGCACATAACAAGCAAGTGAGAGCCAAAACACCCCTATGTTGGGGTAGGGTTTCCCTGTCCTATTTTGTCAGGAGCTAGGGTTTCACTACGCACGTAGCGGTTTCAAACAACCTATATCGGGTAAGCAACCTGTCCTAGTTTGGAATGGTCACTACGGATCCGAATATGCACTAGGTCGAATGGTCAAAAGGGTGCCCCGGTAAAACCGGGGTTTGTGTTCCCATACTGCAGAGCCCACAACCGGTCAGCCTTATGGTCATGCCTTGACAAGACAAGCCTCCGGCAAACCGTTCAGGAATAGCAGATGGCAAACACGGTGTCCTAGGCGCACCAATGCAAATGCAATGCAAAGAAACACACAAGTGCAGTCAAAACCAGATATCATGAGTTCGAGTCAAGTTCTCTAAATCTCCAGCAGAGTCGCCAGAAACTGTAACAAGCCCGCGGGGGACCTCGCTACAGCTCGAACTCGATTTGTTGTCACGATTCTTAATCTGAGCCAAAGAGTCCAAATCTGGCAAATCGTTTTGAGAAAACATATTTTTGAAAGAAGTGCCAAACATGGACTGCTTTGCCAGATACAGAGTCGCCACCTAAATATTTTATTTTGGGAAATTTAGGAAACCCTGACTCGTTTGCCTAAGGCCACGTGTCCGTCATCACCAAAGTTGCCTCGGCTCGAGAACTTGGGTACGATTGGGGAAGGTCACTTCGTGAGCACCCCCGCTCGCCCGATCAAAGATTGGCCTCTACTAACCATGATATTTAATTTTGAAAACATTGTGTGCTCTTATTCCGGTTATTAGCCTAGATTTACTATGTGATGCGCACAGCATACAAGTATAGATCGGGTCGCCTGAATTGGAACAAAACATTTCATGTTTGTTTTTGAAAGATGGTTTGCTACCCGCAGGTAGGCTTAAAATGCAGATTTTGCCACCCTTAGGTGGGCTTAGAAAACATGGTTTTGCCACTACCTAGTGGGCTTAAAACTCACAGTTGATGATTTGTTCCAATCCAAACAACCCAACCTTCACCCACAGGCATTCAGGCAGGTATATCACATAAGCACATAGCCTCATGGTAAGCATGCTATCATGGCAGTCACTCACACGCATGCAAGGATGCTAAAGCATAAAAACTTACCGAGTACTCCAAGCCAAAACAAAAGCTAATTAGAAATCCATGCATGATCCTAATTATACAGAAATGCCTAATGCAACACATGCAATAATGCAACTATAGCAGGCTCGGCTATTCTAAACATGGCATATGGAATGCTACAGCTAACATGTATTCAACTCGGAATTGAAATACAAATGCAGTTAGTATGATGCGCCGGGCCCGGTGCATGCAAAACAGATGAATGAATGCAAACATGCTATCATACTGTATGCTAATTGAAACATGCCCTAATTCTAACCATCATAAGCTGGTAAATAAAAGGGAGAGAAAGACATGGGGTTGGAAGACATACATCACACTCACGCACACTTATTACAATTATGCCCTCGCGCAGAGGGTCCGAATAAATAGTACAGTCCCAAATAAATAATACAGTCCCAATAAATAATATAGTCCAAATATGTACAAAATCCTAATTAATTAACAAATTAATCTAGGAAAGCGGTAAACTAGCATGCAAGCTAGGGACTGCCTCGACTCTGATCCGGATGATGACTGATGCATGCTCGGGTTGCCTTGCGCAAAAATCCACCGCGATGCCCCAATTAGCCTCTGTTTGCAATTGTTTCTTGGAAAGCGCGCCAAGCTCCGGAAGGCTGTTGATTCTTGATTTGCTGCAACAGAGAGCAGGAAAGGGGCATGGCAATGTATTTTCACATATGTATGCATACCTCGATCCTCGTGCCACCAATCACGCATCTCGATACATGATGGCCGAGGAGTCGAATTGCACAACTCAATATGGAATGAATGCACATGAAAATACAACTAAGACCTAACTCCATCATGGACAATCCGGAGTGTCGGTGACTGGGAATTGAGACACGTTCCGTACTCGGAGTACGAAATACCTCGTTTCCAGTGCTCGGGCTAACTCCTATCCCAAACACAATGCAATATGCATGACATGCATGATGCAACTAAGATACAACCTAACATGCACAATGCTATGAAATGGCATACACGATGCACGAGGTAACATGGCATACACAATGCGCTAACATACAACCTAGCATACACAATGCTATGAAACGAAATGGCATACACAATGCATAATGGACTTACACCAACACAAGTGGACCTCGGCCACACTCACATAAGAGGCCATAAGATGAAAATGAGACACTCGAAATGCATGCACACGTGCACGCAAACCGAGGACCGACCCTAAGGCACCAAATGCCACTCTAACAAGACATGGCAAGGCATGGAATATGATATGCAAACAAGCAAATTTCAACGCTAAAATATGATGCAAAACAGCTCCCGAAACATGGAAACATGGCACCCGATGCATGGAATGAGACCCGAAATATGAAATTAGGTACATGGAATGACCTATGGCTATGCAAAGCATGCGTTATTTGAACATGAATTGTGAAGACATAATCAAGATAGTCCCAAAACAAGCATATTTACAGTTTTAAGCAAGGCCAAACAGTGAACACAAATAGGACTAAGCTAGCATGCAAAAATGGCCCCGTAAGAGAGATAATGAAGCAAGTAGCAGCTGATGGCCCTAAATGGCCAAGAGCCCTTCAAAAAAGTTGAAGAGGGACTCAAAATGAAGCACTTTACAATTTACAACAAGCCACGAAAACAAACACAAGTATGACTAAACTATTATGCAAGAAATGGGCCAAAAAGGAGACAAAGAAGCAAGTGATGGTTTCTGGCCTCAAACAGAGGAGGGCCCTTCAACAAAGTTGAATAGGGGCCCAAAACATGGTATTTTATAGTTTGTTACCAAGCCCAAAACACTGCACAAATAAGCTTAAAATATTATGCAAAAATAGGCCTAAAAGAGGTTTAAACACAAAGAGTAAAAAGGAAGCCTCAAAGAGAAAAAGACTCTTGATCAAATATGAAGAGGGGGTCAAAATAAGGCTATTTATAGTTCGGACCAGAGCCCAAAAATACAAGCACAAGGACCTAACAAAACATGCAAAAATAAGGCCAAAAAAGGGATAAAGAGGCAAGTGATAGATGGAAGCCTCAAAAAGTGAAGAGCCCTTCAACAAAGTTGAATAAGGGCTCAAAAAAAGCCACTTTACAGTTTGGCTCGGAGCCCAAAAATGCTTAAAAACAGGGCTAACATATCATGCAAGAATAGGCCCTAAAAGAGAGGTAAAGAACAAAGGGGGAGAAGAAGACTTCAAACAGAAAAAAGTTCTGAATCAAACATTAAGATGACCTCAAAATATGATCTTTTTCATTTTGGCTCGAAGTCCAAAAATACTTGCAAATAAAGCTAAACAATCATGCAAAAAAGTGCAAGTTTAAGGGAAATAGGGACTCACCCTTGAAGAACAACTTTCCAGCAGCTTTTAGTCCGAAAATCTGAGCTTTCAACCTCTTCAAATGTCCTCCAAGGTACTGAAATGAGTAATGGAGGTGATAGGCTAGGGGTTGTAGTGCAAATGGTGCAAGAAAATGGATGTTTGAACTTGAAAATGGAGAGTTATGGAGGAGGAGGAGGGTTATGAGCCTAAGCCAAAAGTGTCTAACCCTTAAAAATGGAGCTCAAGGGTGTATTATATAGAGGGACTCATCTTTGAAACCCAAAAAAAGGGGGGAAAAAAAGAGAGGAAAAAAAGAGGGGGAAAAAAACCAATTTAAATGGAGCAAAACAAGGGAGGAAATTTCGAAAGTGGCGTTTTGACCACGAAGTTGGTCTCTCGAGCCACAGTGTTCCTCAAAAGGGAGGAAATAAGGTGTGCGGCAAAAATCGGAGCAAACGGAGGTGGTTAAGCGGTCCCGAACCGAGACACACGGCCGACGGCTCCAAAAATCGGAAACCGGGCTTCAAACGAGAAAAATGGCCTACGACCACGAAGTTGGTCTCCCAGGCCACAGTGTTCCTCAAAAGGGAGGAAACAAGGTGTGCGCCAAAAATCGGAGCAAACGGAGGTGGTTAAGCGGTCCCAAACCGAGACACACGGCCGACGGCTCCAAAAACCGAAAACCGGGCTCCAAACGAGAAAAATGGCCTACGACCACGAAGTTGGTCTCCCAGGCCATAGTGTTCCTCAAAAGGGAGGAAACGAGGTGTGCGCCAAAAATCGGAGCAAACGGAGGTGGTTAAGTGGTCCCGAACCGAGACACACGGCCGACGGCTCCAAAAACCGAAAACTGGGCTCCAAATGGGAAAAATGGCCTACGACCACAAAGTTGGTCTCCCAGGCCACAGTGTTCCTCAAAAGGGAGGAAACAAGGTGTGCACCAAAAACCGGAGCAAACGGAGGTAGTTAAGCGGTCCCGAACCGAGACACACGGCCAACGGCTCCGAAAACCGAAAACTGGGCTCCAAACTGGAAAAATGGCCTACGACCACAAAGTTGGTCTCCCAGGCCACAGTGTTCCTCAAAAGGGAGGAAACAAGGTGTGCGCCAAAAACCGGAGCAAACGGAGGTAGTTAAGCGGTCCCGAACCGAGACACACGGTCGACGGCCGAAAACCGAAAACTAGGCTCCAAACGGGAAAAATGGCCTACGACCACGAAACGTAACCTACGGCCACTGAGATGATACGAGACCTTCCCTCCATTCGGGAAGTGAAAACAGAGAAAACGGAGCCTGGTTCGCAAACCGAGGCAAGACACGAAAGAGCCCGGAAGTCCGGAGGCAAGGCTCGCAGCCGAGACTCTGAAACTTCTGAAGGGGCACAATATGCAATATCACCGAGCGCTCAATCGGTGACGTCTGTGTCTTAAGGTCGGTCAAAAATGGGGTGTCTACAGGCACGATTTAGGCAACCAAAAACAGAGATATGACACATCAAAATGAGCCCAAAAACCCGCTTAGATGTCATCCCAATAACCTAAGCATGATGGCATACACAATGATGCATTCGTGAGGCATACAACACTAACTCTTTAAAGCATTAAAGGAGTTATAAATGCAAGTATTCAAGCATGCTATATGGACTGAAATGACACTATGAGTGATGCCGAACCACTGAAATTATACAAATGGAGCATGGTAGAGGAGCCAACACTCAAAGCATACAAGCTAGATTGCATGGTAGCTATACAAAGCAAATCATGGATGACCCAAACAACCAAAATCAGACCTAAAGCATGCCAAAACATGCATAAAAGCTTCATGGAGTCAAGCCAAAATCATGCTAGAAACAAAGCTCAAAGCACACAGCATATTAGGGCGATTTCATGGAATTACAAGATAAGTATACAAAGCATGCATGGCATGTCTAAACCAACTTTGGACAGAGGTATATCATGGCAAAATAACATGTTAAGCAACCAAAGCAAGGAGGAGAATGCATGCCAAATGCAACACCATTTCAACATGCAACAACATGTCACAAGCTAAGCATGCAACAACATGCCAAGGGGTGGACTTAAACTAAATTAGGCAGCCCTCAAACAAGCCTAAAACAGTGGCCAAATGCCAAGGAAATGAAGGCTAATGTGCACACAAACATGCATGCAAATGGGCCAACACTTAAGCATAAAACAAGCGACTTTTAAGCACACTTAAAAGAGACTAAACATGGACAATTAGCATGCATAGAAAGCTCTGAAAATCATGTTAAAGATGATGCCAAATCAAGCAAACAAGACAAGCATAGCATGCAATTATGGTCCAAGATTCAAGGCAAGCCAAGGAGGCTTAAACCAAGGCTAAGTCAACCAAACCTCACAAGGCTGAGGGGACTTAAAACAAGTCCAATGTAGACCTAAACAAGGCTAAGGGTGCACCTAGATGGTATCTAAGTGGCTAAACATGTAAGCATACAAAGGAGCACATCCATGGAGCATAAGGCAACAACCTTTTAACACATTGAAGGAGCATCAAATGCAAGCATATGGGCATGTTATAAGGACTAAAATAACATGGTAAGTGGTTCCAAACCACTGAAACAATGCAAGTGATGCATGTTAGAGGTCTATACATTTAAGGCTTACAAGCCAAAATGCAAAGGGGCTATGCAATGCATGCCATGGTCTTCCAAAACCACAGGAATCATTTGTCCTTTTTTTTTTTTTTTTTTTTTTTTGTGCATTGCGTATTGTGTTACAAATTTGGCATGAATGGTTTGGGCTAAAATAGTCACAAAAAAGACAAAATAGGTTAAAAAGTCAAAAGACAAAATGTCACATCCAAACCATAATCATTTCATTTTTTCTCTCATAAAAGTCAAAAAAGCCAAAAAGTCCATCCCAAACGAGGCTTTTTAGCCCCAGACTAGAATGGTTAAAAAGCCAAAAAAAAAAAAAAAAACCAACTCACATCCCATACGAAGGCAAACTATTAAATATTAAATGCGTTCTATTTTGTAAAAAATGATAAAACATTGTTAATAAGTAAATGTTATACATGGGAATGTTAATTTTCTTTTGTTTAAACACAAAATCATATAAATCCAAAATGATTAGTACATATATAATATTTATAACAATAAATATGACATTGTTTTCCTAAATGCCCTAATATCGTTACATATCATATGGATGGCAAGAATGATATACAAAGGGCATCTCCAACGGTTCACCAAGTATTTCATCAAATCTGAATAAAAAAAGCACGAATTCCTCTATTTGATATCAGCCACTCCAATGGTGTTGTCATCAAAACACAGGGCAACCGGGGGGACGACCAACCGGACGTCCGGTTGGTGGACCGACAATTGTTCTAGCTTATAGAGTGTAACAAGTCCGCGAGGGACCTCAATGCTACAGTTCAGACTCGTCTTGTCACGGTTCTTAATCTTGAACCGAAGAGTCCAAATCCGACAAATCATTTTGAGAAAACAGATTTTGAAAGAAGTGCTAAACATGGACTGCTTCGCCAGATACAGAGTCGCCACCTAAATATTTCTTATGGAGGAATTTAAGAAACCTTGACTCGGTGCCAAAGGCCACGTGTCCGTCATCACCAAAGTTGCCTCGGCTCGAGAACTTGGGTACGATTGGGGAAGGTCAGCTATGAGCACCCCCTCTCGTCCGATCCGAAGATCGGCCTCTACTAACCATGATATCCAATTTTGAAAACATTATGTGTTCTTGTTCCGGTTATTAGCCTAGAATTACTATGTTGTGCGCACAGCAAACAAGTATAGATTAAATCGCCTAATTTGGAACAAAACATTGCATATCCGTTTGTTTGGAAAACATTTTGGAATTTGCTACTCGCAAGTAGGCTAAAACACGGATTTCAGTGAGTTGTTCCAACTCAAACAATCCAACCTTCACCCACAGGCATTCAGGCAGTTATATCACATAAGCATCAAGCCACATTATAAGCATGCTATTACGTTAACATTCACACTCATGCGAGATGCTAAAGCATAAAATACTTACAGTGTACTCCGTGCCAAAACAGTAAACTAGTTAGCAAACATGCGTGATCCTAGTTCATGTTAAAGTGGCTAATGCATCGCATACAGAATGTCACATAGAATAGGCTCGGCTAATCTAAGAATGACATGCGAAAATGCACAAGTAGCATGTATTCAAGTTAGATTTAAATACTTATGCGGTTAGCATGATGCGCCGAGCCCGATGCATGCAATACTGATGAATGGATGCACGCATGCATAGCAGAAAGTATGCTAAAGTAAATATGCCCTAATGCTAACCACCAAAGCAGGTAAGTAAAAGGGAGAAAGAAGTGGGGGTTGGAAGATATGCACACACGCACCCATACTTATTACAAATTTGCCCTCGCTCGGAGAGGCCGAAAGAATAATACAATTTAATTAACCTACAAGCTAATTAAATATTACAAATCAATAAAATTAGCTAAGCAAATTAACTAATCTAATTAAGCAGTAAACAACAGCCTCGGGAAGAGGGTCCAATGTACGCGTGCTCGGTTCCACTCGGAAAGTCACTGCCATGCACAAGATGCCTCTGCTTTGGCTGTTATCCTCATCTGAAGACTGCACAAGTCCCAGGAGTGCTTCTCTGAGTGTTGTAGAACACCACCGGCTGAAGGGATTGGTCACCGGCCATGTATAATGGTCACCGGCCACAAAATACTCCATCGGCCAACAATGGATGGCCGGTCGGCACTGAAGATGGCTGGCCGGCCAAATCTCCCTGCAGAAACTGATTTGACAGCAGCAGAGGACAATACTTGGCATGGCAGTGTATTCCAAGGAATGTATGCACCAACCACACTCCTTATCATATTTATGACTCAAAGGAGGATGGGCCTCGATTCTCGGGCCACCAATCACGCATTTCCATGCATGATGGCCCAAAGAATCAAGTATGCATTTTTCAATTTCAAATAAAATGCAAACCAAATAAATACACCAAGGGGCCTTCAATCTCTATCATGACTTGATCCAGAGGTGAAAGATTGCATGCAATGATATGCAACCTAGGCATGAGACTAAGTATGCAACATGGACATTGCAAAGAAGCATACAAGGCATATAATAAGCATGCAAGTTAAGTGAGCATACAAGGTACAATGCCAACACACAAACATGCAAAACATATGGCATGTTAAGCAACCAAAGCAAGGAGGAGAATGCATGCCAAATGCAACACCATTTCAACATGCAACAACATGTCACAAGCTAAGCATGCAACAACATGCCAAGGGGTGGACTTAAACTAAATTAGGCAGCCCTCAAACAAGCCTAAAACAGTGGCCAAATGCCAAGGAAATGAAGGCTAATGTGCACACAAACATGCATGCAAATGGGCCAACACTTAAGCATAAAACAAGCGACTTTTAAGCACACTTAAAAGAGACTAAACATGGACAATTAGCATGCATAGAAAGCTCTGAAAATCATGTTAAAGATGATGCCAAATCAAGCAAACAAGACAAGCATAGCATGCAATTATGGTCCAAGATTCAAGGCAAGCCAAGGAGGCTTAAACCAAGGCTAAGTCAACCAAACCTGACAAGGCTGAGGGGACTTAAAACAAGTCCAATGTAGACCTAAACAAGGCTAAGGGTGCACCTAGATGGTATCTAAGTGGCTGAAACATGTAAGCATACAAAGGAGCACATCCATGGAGCATAAGGCAACAACCTTTTAACACATTGAAGGAGCATCAAATGCAAGCATATGGGCATGTTATAAGGACTAAAATAACATGGTAAGTGGTTCCAAACCACTGAAACAATGCAAGTGATGCATGTTAGAGGTCTATACATTTAAGGCTTACAAGCCAAAATGCAAAGGGGCTATGCAATGCATGCCATGGTCTTCCAAAACAACCAAGGGCAGACCTTAAGCATGGAAAAACAAGTACAAAAGCTTCACAAAGCTGGGCCTAACACATGCTTGAACAAGGGTCAAAGCCTAGATGCATGTTAAGGCTAAATGATGGCATTACAAGACATGTATGCAAGGCATGCAAGGTGTGTCCAAACCAACTCAACACAATGCTATTTCATGGCAAAATAAGCATAAATATCAGTCAAGGCATGGTCAACACACACTTAAACTACAAGCTCCCTCAAGAGGCAAAAATAGCCCTTTTCAAGGACAACAAGGACAGGGGGTGGCCCTCTCCTTCTTAGGACCTCAAGGCACCATCCTCACCTCTGAAATCCCTCAAGATTTCAGTGGTGAGGAGGCCCAAACAGAATGGTCTTGGAGCTCAACCAAAAATGGCACAAAATGGAGCCTAACAAGGCTTAAGAGGGGTCAGACAACCCCAAAGCTTAAAACAACCTTAACCAACTATTTAGAGCACTAAAAAACAGAACTTTTCTATGTTATACACAAAGCTCAAAAATAGTTGTAAGGTAGGAAAAAATACAATGCAAAAATGCTGTAACAAGGGACAAAAGTCTTACCCTTGTAGACCCTCTTCAAGAATGGAAGACCAGCTGCTTCTTTGGCTCAAACCAGCTACAAAACTTCAAAAACAACCCTCAAAGGCCTCAGGTCTAAGAGAAGGTGTGATGGTGGGTGTTTGTGTGCAAAACTAAGGCAAAACACTCACTAAACACAAGATAGAGAGATATAGAGATGGAGGATATATAAGCCCTAACGCTAAAACTCAAAACCCTCTGAAAATGCTGTCCAACTTGTCTAGCCCTAAACAAGAGAGAAGAGGCTCCCTCTTATAGACAATTTAGTCTTGTAAAGCTTCCAAAGGAAGCTAACAAGAGGGAAATCCCTCCATACGCGTGTATGGAGGGGGGTGAAAGTGCATGCCAGCTGCATGAAAATATCTACAAAAGCAGATGCACAGTAGTCGGCCGGCCAAACATGCAATTGACCAAAAAAAGATAGCCGATCGGCCATCTATAGTGCCGGCCGGCCAAACATTTGGCCGGTGGCAACAAAACACAGCCGATGGCCTCAAGCCATGGCCGGTGGAGTGTGGGGATGGCCCACAAGTCGTTCCCTGCCCCCTCCCAGGCAAAGCACAAGTGTTTGGTGCAAAACCAGACACAAAACGGTCGAGTCGAGAGATCCTGAGGCAAGGCGCGTAGCCGAGACCTCCGGGAACTCAAGACGAACACAAACATGGATGATCACCGAGTGTTCAAGTGGTGACGTCCAAGTCTTGAGGACGGTCAAAAATGGGGTGTCTACAGTTGCCCCGCTTTGACAGATCTCGAAAGTCATAACAATGACGGGAGTGAAGGTCAAAGCCCAGAGACGACCCATTTTTGACAAGGCCGAAGACTTAGACAAAGCATGCAAGACAATGCACAGAGCCGGGCATAACTTATGATCATGCAAAGAAAGCTGTAACGAAGCACATACAATGCAACAGTTTTAAGCTAGCATACACCAAGCTACACTATCATGCAGAAAGGATGTAAGAGAATTATGCAATTCTCGATACGTCTCACTCGGAGAATACAATACCTGTCCGGTTCGTCTGGTTGCACCAGCCTCAAATGAACCGTACATACAATATCATGCCTAAAAAGAAAGCAAACTTAACAGGTACAATATTGTTAGCAACATGCATGACAATGCAAAATGAATGCAAAATGATATGCAATATATACAAAACTATGTATAATAATGCAAATGAAAATGCAATGCAATTGAAACAATGCAAATGATATGCAATGCAATCGAATCATGATCCAATCATGAGCAGTTCAAAACCACACAAATGTCAAATAGATTGATGGAAGTAACAAGTCCGTCTACCATAGAAAAGGTGCCGCAACCCTCAAAGCGCGTACACATGCAGAACTATGAGTGATGTAGACGGACGCAAGAACAAGTATTGGGTGGAATGACAGAAGTGGGGAAACAACCCGCTAACGAAAGAACAATGATCCTAATGCCAGATGCAAAAATTACACTACAATGCAATATATACAGTGGATATGGCATGCAGCCAAACCAAATCTTGCCTAGGAAAGGCATGAACACAAACAAGCCGCGTCTAGCACAGAAAAGGTGCCGCCACCCTCAAACCAAGTTCATCAAGGAATAGACGCGTACACATGCAGAACTGTGCTTCGACGTGAAAAGTATGGGCACATACCAAACCAAGCTCAACAAGGAAAGGTGCGAGCCATGGATGGAAGGGGTGATGCAGTGAATGCATGCAAGCTACAATGCGATATGCACTGGAATGGATATTTATAGTGGAAATGCATGACATATGCACTATATAACAATGAAATGCATGACATATGCATTATTTACAATGGAATGCATGACATATGTAGTACTTAAAATGGAATGCATGACATATGCAGTACTTAAAATGAAATGCATGACATATGCAATATTTACAATGATGCATGACCTATGCAATATTTACAATGGAATGCATGACATATGCAGTACTTAAAATGAAATGCATGACCTATGCAATATTTACAATGAAATGCCTGACATATGCACTATTTACAATTATGCATGACCTATGCAATATTTTTTTTGAAATGCATGACATATGCACTATTTACAATGGTGCATGACCTATGCAATATTTTTTTTGGTTTTTTTTTGTTTTTGTTTTTGCTTTTGTTTTTGTTTTTGATGCATGTTTGTTTTTTGAAATGCATGCTGCATGGGGTGCGCGACAACGCAAGTCGCTTGAAATGCATGACAATGCATGAATTTTCTAATGCGACACAACGCGCGGCTTGAGATGCATGAAAATGCATGAACTCTAAATGCGCGGCAACGCGCGGTTTTTCAAATGCATGACAATGCAAATGACCTGTGCACATCAATGCACCAAAGGTCTCGCACCTTCCAAGGATTTAAGGTCTCCTAGACCGTCTGCTGGGGAAATGCATAACAACACAAGTGAACTTAGAATGCGTGACAACGCGTGACTTTGAAATGCATGAACTTTGTTATTTTTCAATGCATGATAATGCATGTTGATACAAACGCGTGACAACGCACGTCTTTTGATATGCATGACAATGCATGTAAGTTTGAAATGCATGACAATGCAACCGAGCGGTTTTAAGGTCTCGCCAGACCAAGCAGGTTTAAGGTCTCGCCAGACCGTGCGTGTTTAAGGTCTCGCCAGACCGGAGTTAAAATGCGAAACAACGCAAGTAAGGTATGCAAATGCAAGACAATACATGTGGGGGCAACTTTCGACTCTTGCAAGAGACAAAAAGGATACAAAAGGATACACCACACCCGTATTCGAGTGCCACGCACAGAGGACACGGTCCGAGGTCAAAACGGAGACCGGTTGAGCTTCAAAAATGCCATTTCTTGCACTGTCTTGAGCAATGAAGACCCCAAACCACTCATCTGACCCAAACAAGGTTGTAGGAGGCTCACCGGCCACATGGGGAGGCCACCGGCCATGCACCGGCCACCAAAACACATCACCAGCCAAATATTTGGCCGGCCGGCCAAAAATGTAGCCGACCGGCCAAAAATGCCTGATTTAGGGCAGTTTTGACTTTTCACCTCGGGTCTTTTAAAATAGGGTTTCAAACCCTATTTTTCTTATTTCCCTTGGCCGAAATTTGCTTCTTTCTCTCTCTAGAGCATTTTCTCCCCCTCGATCCTCCATTTTCTTGCGTTTCACGCCCGTTTCATCGTTCGATTCGCGAATATCTTCGCGTTTCGAACATTTTCATCCGATCGAAACTTCGTTTCGGTGCTTCCTTTACTATTTCCACCTGTTGAGGTTTGTTTCTCCTAAGTTTTTCTTGATTTTTGTACATTTTCCACATTCCGGCTTTTCTGGCCATTTTCTGCCCTCTCGGGGTTGACTCTTTGTTGACTTTTCGCATTCTAGTCCGATTTTCACTTTTTCGGCCATTTTCTTATCACCTTTGATATGGCAGACGATATTCCACGGGGCGGGACTCCCCCGGATCATGAGATGGATCCCGGGGTCGAGCTTCTCCCCCTGAGCGTCGGTCTATTCGACCCGGCGACCTACCGGCCGGCGATTCACGTACTACCTCCCGATAGACTTCGCCAGTTTCGGAGCTTTGATAGGGCAGTGCTTCCGGAGCTTCTCCTGCGCGAGCCGGAGTCCCATCTGTCCTTTGGCGCTTCTGAGGTATATTCTTTCCTCTGTTTTATTTTTCGTAATGTAGAATATAAAACTGCCATAGTTGATTCTGTTCTTTAATTGCTTTAGCTCGGATACACCGATACACACTGTATGCTGCAGTTGATCGCAAACACACTTGCAACTGATATTTGTTTGAATCTGAACACATGCACACACACTGCACTTGCCCTGAACCACTCAAACATACTAACACATTACTCATGGTAGTTTGCTACGAACACACCAGCACTCGATAACTGTTTGAACTTGAAAACATGCACACATGCTGTATTTGTACTGAACCACCCAAACACACTGACGCATCACATGTTGTAGTTCACTGTAAGCACACCGGCACCCGATAACTGTTTGAATGTGAAAATGTGCACACACGCCATATCTGCATCAATTTTGAATGCTTTTCACAACTGTGTATTTAGTCTTGTTTTGCCATTGTTTGCTTGAAAACAGGGAGATTCCCATACCGTCCGCGGGTATGGGAATATTTCCGCTCGAGATTGGTACGCGGAGCTACCCGATGCGGTTCGCCAGATCGTGGACCAGGCTGGGTTCGGTGCATTATGCAGAGGACTTTCCAGACTCACCACGAGCAGGCCTCTCCTTGCCGCTCTAGCGGAGAGGTGGTGGGATACCACCGACTCATTCCACCTCTCTGAGACAGGAGACATCACGATGACTCCCTATGATTTCTCGATGCTCACAGGCATCGGGGTAGGGGGTGATCCGATCCCCTTCGACACTGATATGGACGAGTGGGAGGCTGCTCAAGTTTATTTGCTCGGCGAGGTGCCGCCTCTCGCACGTCCAGGTTTCGTCCGATATTCTTGGTTCGAGGTGCAATTCAGGGTTCAGCCAGCCTTAACTGGGGAGGCTCCGATGACTCAGGAGGCGGTAGAGCAGTACGCCCGCGGCTTTCTGATGTTTCTACTTGGGACTACTATTTTTGCCGATCAGGCGAACACCGCGCCCCTCTGTCTGCTCAGTGCTCTTATGGACGTCACACAGATCCTGCGCTATGACTGGGGTGCCACCGCTCTGGCCACCCTCTATGGGTACATGAGCTCAGCTTCCCGTGGCAGCGGACAGTTGCTCGGGGGCTACTGGCGTGCTTGGGAGGTACATTTCTTTTTCTGCTTTACTTTCCTGCTTTCTATTATCTGTACTCTGTACACTGCACACACTGCGGTTTGCTTCACGATGATTGTATACTGCACATACGACACACATATACTCTGCTTTACACTGACTGTACACTGCTCACACTGTACACTCTGCACAATACACTGCCTGCACAATACACTGCACAATACACGACTCTGTTATTTCTGCTTTATTCTGCATTCTACTTTATCTAATAAGCATACTGGTATTTACTTTGCAGTTGTGGGTCTACGCCTACTTTCCTAGACTTGCTCCTGTGCCAGACATGGAGACCCCTCTCGTCGTCCCGTTCTCGCGCCGCTTCGACGGGAGGTGCGTGCGGAGGCCCCGGGAGACGTTTATCTTTTTCCGCCGCTACTTCGACACCATCGCCCCCGCAGAGGTACTTTCGACTTTGCAGTTCATTTAAGCTTCGCTTTACACTGTATTTTCAAACGACAGTAGATAACAAACTGTCTTTCATTTTCAGATCACCTGGCCGCCTTGGGCTCCGTTGCCAGCGACGATTCGGGACCGATTTGCTGGTGCTGAGGAGACCTCTTGTTTCCGGATTTTGCTAGAGGGCCCGGTCTGTCGGGCTTGGTACCTGGGTGAGCATTTCTTACACTAGACCCTAGGGTTACCAGAGCAGATAGTCCTGGTTCACCCTCCTGAGCATATGAGGAAGACCGAGAGATTCACTGCCGAGCAGATGGCCGACTACACGATTGGCTGGGACGCGATCCACTTCAGAGGCATAGGCGACTACAGAGAGTACAGACGTATATCATGCGGCCTCTGAGCGGTGGCCGTCGAGTTGAGGGAGAGAGGCCCGTGGCGCCGGCAGCTAGGGCGGGAGCGGGGGCTGGAGTAGGAGCGTCGAGGAGAGCTCAGGTCCGTGGCAGGGGTGGAGCTCAGAGAGGGCGGGGGGCTGGTTGGCCTGCTCTGCCCACGACGATGACATACAGAGGATAGGGTGGGGCGACCTACCAGATCCCCTTCGCTCCTCCCCCGGCTGATCATGAGTTAGTCGGTTTTCATGACTTGCCTCCGGTATGTACTACTGCATTTTGCATCTTGCATTGTCGTTTCATTTCATTTCATTTCTTTTAATATTCTGCAGAATACTGACGCATCTAATACTTTTGCAGGCTTCCTCTGAGTACACCCGGCAGTCTCTGGAACTGAATGCCTCCATGATGGGGATGTTACAGCGGACTTTTGACCTCCTGGCCCTCTACAGTATTCCGGTATGTTCTTCAACCACAGTCTCAAACCATAACTAAACTGCTTCACATAATCTGATGCACTACGTAACTCCTGATAAACTGCTCATGGCATTCATACACTGTTCTCATACATTGCATTCTGCACTGATAAACTGCTCACGACATTCACACACTGTACTCATACACTACATTTTGCCTTGATAAACTGCTCACAGTATACTGATGCATTTGCCTTTTGTACTTTTCAGCCTCCCTTCCAGATTCCCACCGTAGGAGGTGCCTCAGCTGGACCTTCCGTTCCTGCTCGAGGGAGAGATGGAGAGGGCAGAGTATACCCCCGCACCAAGGCGGGGTGCGCTCACGTCGGAAGTAGCTCACAGGCTCCAGTCCTTGACGATGATGAGGAGGAGTCCGAGGCGGAGGCGAGGCGGAGGCAAAGGCAGAGGCAGAGGCGGAGTCATCGGAGGAGGAGATCGGAGATGGCTCGGACTCGGGCTCAGATGACAGTGCTGATGATGCTCCTGGACCTTCGTCCAGGAAGAGGACTAGGACGGACCCTCAAGCCTAAGGCCACTTGATATTGATACAAATTTTTGCTGTTTTTCTTCTTTTTTGTACTTTTTCCTTTTTGGTTAGTAGCTAGGATACTTTGTACTGCCGCAGACAGGTTTTGTTTCCAAAACTTATGTACTTGAAACAGATGATGAAATGAAACAAACTCTTTTTTTTTTTATCTGAAAAAGTGTTTACATCTTTACATTTCATACTTTGCACTGCATTGCATCATGCTACACCACATAACAATGGGATTGATCTGCACGTCTGAATATTAAACACTTGCATTGTAATAACCAAGTAATGAACTGGCCAATGGCAAAGCAACTCACACAACCCACTGTTTAGTCTGAACACTCGGCACATACTCTGTTGGGGATTAATCTGCATACAGCCCGTAACACAGCATTCGGTTCATTCTGCACACAGCAACCCTGAGCAATAGTCTAATCTGACAAGACGAAATACGAAGGCGGAATCGGCTGAAACTAAAACACACTCAGATACCCAAAATTTTCCCTTTCTTCTTTTGGTTCGCCTAAATGTAGAGAATGGCACAGCACTCTGAGCATAAACGATTTTTGAAATTGAAAAAGGGTTTTTCAACCGGGGTATCGAGCCTACAACTGAACACAGCAGGAAAGACTCAAACAAAAGGTACACGACCTAAACACAACGAAACACGCTTGGAAAAGACCCAAAACGAAAGCTGGGCTAAACAAAACAAAAGACACGACACACGGACATGTTTACAAAACGAGAGACGTCAAATCTCGAGGAGCCAGTTCCTCCGGGTATGTTTCCCACCCTTTCTGATTTGTGATTCTCACATCACTCGGCCTTCAGGCTCGGTTTTTCTCTCAAAACCCTTTTCTTACTTTTCTCTCAACTTACACCTCTCTATTCTTTATTCTCTCATTTTTTTTCGTCCCTCCCTAGGGTGATTAATAGATGAATAGGAAGTCGCGGGTTCACGCCCAACACTATTGGCTCGCGGCTATTTCTTCCGGTGACGTCTAGTCAATGTTCCAGACAGGAAATGGTGTATCTTGATCTATCCCAATTTGTGCTTCGCACTTGGCTTAATACCTCATTGTTTGGAGGATATTGAGAGCTTTCAGCCCTTTACAGACAGTTTTAGCTGTGCCTTCTTCCGGCGAATAGGGTGCCCTTCTGGCAAGTATGTTGATGACGGGGGAAAGACAGAACGCCTGACTCGACTGTGCCCCTAGTTCATCACTTTGACCATTTTTTGTTTTGGTTTTTCTACTAAAACAGTTTTGACCAAAATGAGAGTTAGATTAGCATGCTTGTTCGATTTTTGATTTGAAAATCATGCAAGTCAGGCTATAAGCATTGAAAATTTTCCCTTTTGGGTCCCAGAAATGGTCCAGTTTTGGAAAATGAAATAGTTTTCGAGAAAATAGTCAACCTCAGTAAAAATTTTCAAAAACTATTTTTGCAAACGGTCAATGCTCAACGAGCACGGAACCTACCCTTGAGATGCGCAACCTCAGATCGGAGGCAATGGAGAATTGTCCCTTGCTTGAAAGGGGTGCATGGCAACGGAAAGTTGCCCCTGGTTTGAATGGCGACTCATGGCAACTCATGGCAACGGAAAGTTGCCCCTTGTTTGGATGATGCCGCAGTATGCTGAAAACCAGTCCTCATCGGTGATGATTGCAAACGAACTCTCGGACACGGAGAAGACGAAGACGGTCAAAACCAATATATGGACACAGTCACTGTGAAAGCGTTGGTGGCTAGACTTCAAGAGGAAGTTGACTGCGTAGTTCCGGTTGTCACAACCGAATTATCGGATTCAGAGAGGGCAAGGATGATCAAAACCATTACAATGGACTAAGACGCTATGAAAGCGTTGGGGGCTGGACTTCAGGATGAAGTTGCCTACGTATCCCAAACATGGGAATCAAGCCTTACGTAGTTCCGATTAAGGTACACTCGGGTATTTTAACCTTACTTTTTTTTAGGCTCTAACTTTTGCCAAGGCGCCCGATGCGAGTTTTCGACCTTGCGAGCTTCTTTTTTCTTCTTTTTTTTCTTTTCTCTTTCTTTGATATTCTTTTTGTATATTTTCTTTTCTTTTTGCATTGATTTTTGTTCTTTTTCTTTTTCTTTTTTTCTTTTTTTTCATTTGTATATATTTTTTTCTTGCTCTAACTTTTGCCTGGGTCGCCGTTCTGGGTTTTCGGCCGAGTGAGCCTCTCAAAGGGTAAAAGTGTAACAAGTCCATGCCAAATGGTTTTGAGATTGAAGCCTCTCTGTATCTAGGAGAATAGCTGTTGTATTTGGCTCTTCGAGACATTTGACATTTTTCTGCCCCTAGTTTGAAGGGCGCTTCTGTTCTAGCTTTGCAAGCTTCCGTTGACGACGTCTTACCTCTTGATCTGACTTTGGTGCCTCTTGTTCGAGGGCTGCTTCAAGCCTGGCCACGCAGGCCTCACATGATGGTTGACCGTTGGACGTTCTGAATAGGTTCAAGGTTTGAAAACAAACGGATTGAATCTTGAGGCTGAGAGCGATCCTAGGCTGCACAATCTCAAGAGCGATTCCACACAGGTCTTCTCAGGACCGTGCAAAACATTTTGTTTTTTGAAAGTTTTTACGAAAGCGACACATCGCTCGCGCTGAAGATAGTGTGGAACCAATCTGGATCAAACCAGGGTCCTTCTCAGTACTCACACTAACAAGCATGATTTCATTCATTAAAAGGCTTAGCACACCTATCTTTCTCTCAAATTGGTCAAAGTTTGGAAAACCCGAGGAATTCCTTCCTCTTCGTTTTCATCACCACAGTGTTCAAAAAGGTTTTGAAAAAAAAAACTTAGGTCATTACAATGATTTTCAAGGCACAAGAGAACAGGCGGAAAGCACAGCCGTTCGATCCAAATCCTCTAGCACAACTAGCTCAAAATAGCAATAAGCACGGAAACATGATAGCTGCAGCTGTTTCATTTAGATTTCCTGGTTGCAACTGGCTCCACAGCAGAGACAGACTCAAAAAGAAAACAAAAGGATAATTACAAAATAAAACGGTGTTTGAGGCAACAACCCTGGAATCACCTGACATTCTATACAAGGGGACTGACTCGCTATAACAAGACAGACCCTTAAGCAAAAAGGACTGACTCAAGACAATGAGACAGACTCAATACAAAACAAAAGACTGACTCGACACCCAAGCCAGAATTTACAAAACTAGCAATTGCAGATGCTCAAAATTGCGTGCCAGACGCCACATCCGAAAATACACCAAGCGCCGCCCGCAGGTGGTTCATTCCCTGATTACATACTCGCAGTATCAGTATCCTCAAAATCCAATAGCTGGGTAGTAACAGACTTGGCTGAGGTGGGCGGAAGGATAACCTCGTTGTCGATCAAATCTTGCACCTCATGACGGAGGCGAAAACAATTATCGGTAGCATGTCCTGTTTGCTGGTGGTATGCGCAGTACTGAGTAGCATCATGTGTGAGAGGGAGATTCTTTGGGAGAGGCCGAGGCTCCAGGGGTTTAAGGTGTCCCCTTTCGGCCAGGATCTGAAGTGCCTTCGACAACGGCATATAAAGAGCATGAAAGACCCTGCGCCCTCGGGGCAGGTACTTTGAAGTCTGAGTATTCTTGCTAGACGCACTAGCGAAAGGGTCGGCAGGCACTGCCTTGACTTTCTGATCTTTCCCAAGTGCAGGGTTGGGAGCGGAAGGAACTGTTCTAGCATGACGGGGCCTATCCCGATTTTCTGATTAGCTTGTACTGCCTTCGACTGGAGTAGGGAAAACATCCTCCACAGTTTTTGCCACAACTGCGGATATCTGTTACTTGTTCATCCCCCTGGCTTTCAAGGCCTCGACTGCCCACAGCAGTTGTTCAATGGGATCAGCATCCGCCTTCACTTTGTCTTTACCTCTAGCCTCAACCTGATCAAGGGTTTGGGTTGATGTTGATACGTCATTGTTATGGTTGGAGGCCATCTCGGGTTGGCTAAGTTCAATCACAATCCGTTCCAATAGCGGGGGCTCTTGTGGTACAAAACTCCCGGCATATGGTGCAGCTGGTGGCGAAGCTGACATTCCGTAGGCGAGATCTACCATGGACCTCTGGAGGTCACCTATCATCCCCATCAACTCGAATGTGGTAGGCTCACGAGCCTGGTACAACTGGGGGGTCCAGACCGGGTCGCGGCAGGCGACCTGGGTGGATGCGGTACATCAACATTGGTCTCTCTTTGCAGAGTGATTCCTTGATCTAATGCGGCTGTCATAACCACAATCTCTTCCGAATTCTGCGTCATCATAGATCTGCTGTACTAAACGGTGACTGACGGGTCAGATATCTGTCTTGCCTCAGCAAGGGGGAACACTGACTATTCTGTATCAACTCTATGAACTGAAAGGGAAAACAAGCAGCATTTCAGCCCAAACGGATCAAACACAGGTGTAGCCGAACAACTGTACTCTACTACTGATCACTATTCCCCAGAATCACTGCCTCAAAACACTGAATCGGATATCCACAGATATAACTGATTCTCACAAATACTGACACTGGTGCCCTCAGGCCTGATACTCACACTTGCAAACTGATATGCGCGTTCCTGTAGAAATACACTCTAAAAGCACATAGCAAGTAAAAGAGAGCCAAAACACCCCTATGTTGGGCTAGGGTTTCCCTGTCCTATCTTGTTAGGAGCTATGGTTTCACTACGCACACAGCGGTTTCAAACAACCTAACATTGGGTAAACAACCTGTCCTAGTTTGGAATGGTCACTATGGATTCCGAATATGCACTAGGCCGATTGGTCAAAAAGGGTGCCCCGGTAAAACCGGGGTTTGCGTTCCCAAACTGGCAGAGCCTGCAACCGGTCAGCCTTATGGTCATGCCTTGACAAGACAAGCCTCCGGCAAACCGTTCAGGAATAGCAGATGGCCAACACGGTGTCCTAGGCGCACCAATGCACATGCAATGCAAAGAAACACATAAATGTAGTCAAAACAAGATATCACGAGTTCGAGTCAAGCTCTCTAAACTCCCCAGCGGAGTCGCTAGAAACTGTAACAAGTCCGCGAGGGACCTCAATGCTACAGTTCGGACTCGTCTTGTCACGGTTCTTAATCTTGAACTGAAGAGTCCAAATCCGGCAAATCGTTTTGAGAAAACAGATTTTGAAAGAAGTGCTAAACATGGACTGCTTCGCCAGATACAGAGTCGCCACCTAAATATTTTTTATGGGGGAATTTAGGAAACCCTAACTCGGTGCCAAAGGCCACGTGTCCGTCATCACCAAAGTTGCCTCGGCTCGAGAACTTGGGTACGATTGGGGAAGGTCAGCTATGAGCACCCCCTCTCGCCCGATCTGAAGATCGGCCTCTACTAACCATGATATCCAATTTTGAAAACATTATATGTTCTTGTTCCGGTTATTAGCCTAGAATTACTATGTTGTGCGCACAGCAAACAAGTATAGACTAGATCGCCTAATTTGGAACAAAACATTGCATATCCGTTTGTTTGGAAAACATTTTGGAATTTGTTACTCGCAAGTAGGCTAAAACACGGATTTCAGTGAGTTGTTCTAACTCAAACAATCCAACCTTCACCCACAGGCATTCAGGCAGTTATATCACATAAGCATCTAGCCACATGATAAGCATGTTATTACGTTAACATTCACACTCATGCGAGATGCTAAAGCATAAAATACTTATAGTGTACTCCGTGCCAAAACAGTAAACTAGTTAGCAAACATGCATGATCCTAGTTCATGTTAAAGTGGCTAATGCATCGCATACAGAATGTCACATAGAATAGGCTTGGCTAATCTAAGAATGACATGCGAAAATGCACAAGTAACATGTATTCAAGTTAGATTTAAATACTTATGCGTTAGCATGATGCGCCGAGCCCGATGCATGCAATACTGATGAATGGATGCACGCATGCATAGCATAAAGTATGCTAAAGTAAATATGCCCTAATGCTAACCACCAAAGCAGGTAAGTAAAAGGGAGAAAGAAGTGGGGGTTGGAAGACATGCACACACGCACCCACACTTATTACAATTTGCCCTCGCTCGGAGAGGCCGAAAGAATAATACAATTTAATTAACCTACAAGCTAATTAAATATTACAAATCAATTAAATTAGCTAAGCAAATTAACTAATCTAATTAAGCAGTAAACAACAGCCTCGGGAAGAGGGTCCAATGCATGCGCGCTCAGTTCCGCTCGGAAAGTCACTGCCATGCACAAGATGCGTCTGCTTTGGCTGTTATCCTCCTCTGAAGACTGCACAAGTCCCAGGGTTGCTTCTCTGAGTGTTGTAGAACACCACCGGCTGAAGGGATTGGTCACTGGCCATGTATAATGGTCACCGGCCACAAAATACTCCATCGGCCAACAATGGATGGCCGGTCGGCACTGAAGATGGCCGGCCGGCCAAATCTCCCTGCAGAAACTGA
Organism: Camellia japonica; assembly: GCA_030407325.1. NCBI lineage: Eukaryota > Viridiplantae > Streptophyta > Magnoliopsida > Ericales > Theaceae > Camellia > Camellia japonica. The sequence continues at coordinate 77,208,942 of JAPPVO010000014.1, read as the reverse complement.
TTTGACAGCAGCAGAGGACAATAATTGGCATGGCAGTGTATTCCAAGGTATGTATGCACCAACCACACTCCTTATCATATTTATGACTCAAAGGAGGATGGGCCTCGATTCTCAAGCCACCAATCGCGCATTTCCATGCATGATGGCCCAAAGAATCAAGTATGCATTTTTCAATTTCAAATAAAATGCAAACCAAATAAACACACCAAGGGGCCTTCAACCTCTATCATGACTTGATCAAGAGGTGAAAGATTGCATGCAATGATATACAACCTAGTCATGAGACTAAGTATGCAACATGGACAATGCAAAGAAGCATACAAGGCATACAATAAGCATGCAAGTTAAGTAAGCATACAAGGTACAATGCCAACACACAAACATGCAAAACATATGGCATGTTAAGCAACCAAAACAAGGAGGAGAATGCATGCCAAATGCAACACCATTTCAACATGCAACAACATGTCATAAGCTAAGCATGCAACAACATGCCAAGGGGTGGACTTAAACTAAATTAGGCAGCCCTCAAACAAGCCTAAAACAGTGGCCAAATGCCAAGGAAATGAAGGCTAATGTGCACACAAACATGCATGCAAATGGGCCAACACTTAAGCATAAAACAAGCGACTTTTAAGCACACTTATAAGAGACTAAACATGGACAATTAGCATGCATAGAAAGCTCTGAAAATCATGTTAAAGATGATGCCAAATCAAGCAAACACGACAAGCATAGCATGCAATTATGGTCCAAGATTCAAGGCAAGCCAAGGAGGCTTAAACCAAGGCTAAGTCAACCAAACCTCACAAGGCTGAGGGGACTTAAAACAAGTCCAATGCAGACCTAAACAAGGCTAAGGGTGCACCTAGATGGTATCTAAGTGGCTGAAACATGTAAGCATACAAAGGAGCACATCCATGGAGCATAAGGCAACAACCTTTTAACACATTGAAGGAGCATCAAATGCAAGCATATGGGCATGTTATAAGGACTAAAATAACATGGTAAGTGGTTCCAAACCACTGAAACAATGCAAGTGATGCATGTTAGAGGTCTATACATTTAAGGCTTACAAGCCAAAATGCAAAGGGGCTATGCAATGCATGCCATGGTCGACCAAAACAACCAAGGGCAGACCTTAAGCATGGAAAAACAAGTACAAAATCTTCACAAAGCTGGGCCTAAAACATGCTTGAACAAGGGTCAAAGCCTAGATGCATGTTAAGGCTAAATGATGGCATTACAAGACATGTATGCAAGGCATGCAAGGTGTGTCCAAACCAACTCAACACAATGCTATTTCATGGCAAAATAAGCATAAATATCAGTCAAGGCATGGTCAACACACACTTAAACTAGATGCTCCCTCAAGAGGCAGAAATAGCCCTTTTCAAGGACAACAAGGAGAGGGGATGGCCCACTCCTTCTTAGGACCTCAAGGCACCATCCTCACCTCTGAAATCCCTCAAGATTTCAGTGGTGAGAAGGCCCAAACACAATGGTCCCGGAGCTTAACCAAAAATGGCACAAAATGGAGCCTAACAAGGCTTAAGAGGGGTCAAACAACCCCAAAGCTTAAAACAACATTAACCAACTATTTAGAGCACTAAAAAATAGAACTTTTCTATGTTATACACAAAGCTCAAAAATAGTTTTAAGGTAGGCAAAAATACAATGAAAAAATGGGGTAAAAAGGGACAAAAGTCTTACCCTTGTAGACCTTCTTCAAGAATGGAAGACCAGCTGCTTCTTTGGCTCAAACCAGCTCCAAAACTTCCAAAACAACCGTCAAGGGCCTCAGCTCCAAGAGAAGGTGTGATGGTGGGTGTTTGTGTACAAAACTAAGGCAAAACACTCACTAAACACAAGACAGAGAGATATAGAGCTGGAGGATATATAAGCCCTAACGCTAAAACTCAAAACCCTCTGAAAATGCTGTCCAACTTGTCTAACCCTAAACAAGAGAGAAGAGGCTCCCTCTTATAGACAATTTAGTCTTGTAAAGCTTCCAAAGGAAGCTAACAAGAGGGAAATCCCTCCATGAAAGTGCATGCCAGCTGCATGAAAATATCTGCAAAAGCAGATGCATAGTAGTTGGCCGGCCAAACATGCAATTGACCAAAAAAAGATAGCCGGCCGGCCATCTATAGTGCCGGCCGGCCAAACATTTGGCCGGTGGCAACAAAACACAGCCGGTGGCCTCAAGCCATGGTCGGTGGAGTGTGGGGATGGCCCACAAGCCATTCCCTACCCCCTCCCAGGCAAAGCATAAGTGTTTGGTGCAAAACCAGACACAAAACGGTTGAGTCGAGAGATCCTGAGGCAAGGCGCGTAGCCGAGACCTCTGGGAACTCAAGACGAACAGAAACATGGATGATCACCGAGTGTTCAAGCGGTGACGTCCAAGTCTTGAGGACGGTCAAAAATGGGGTGTCTACATAGAGGCTGCATTCATCACTGTTCCAGTCTGTGGAAATATCAACCTCCTCCTCAGTCAAGAAAGAACCACCGGAAACATCATTTGAAGTCGTTTTCGTAGCAGTCTCAACCCTTATACTTCGATCAATATCCATATTCAATTTAGTTGCCAGTGTTCTCCTATTAATCTCTGACCTTATGGCTTCCACTTCAATCACATCATCACAGAGGCACCAAAGTATCTCAATTTTTACTATTGCTGGTTGTTTGTAATAATCACTCTCAAATAGCTTCAAGTATCTCAATTTTTACAAAGAAATTTTCTTTGATGGATATTCTTCAATCAGAGAGAGAGAGAAGAGAGAGAGAGAGAGAGATGCTTCATAATGGAGGTTATTGAAGAATGTCCAAAACAGAGCATCAGTGAGAGAGACAGTGAGAGTGTTCTTGATATGTGCAAATAAGTGAGAGAAGAGAGTGAGAGTGTTCTTGATATGTGCAAATAAGTGAGAGAAGAGAGAGACAATGATGGAAGCACTTTGAAAGTCAGGGGTGAGTTTATGAAAGCACTTGAGCCTTTTATGAAAAGTGCCTCATCAACCATCACCACCACCTCCTCCTCCTCTCCTTCTTCTCCCTTTCATTTTCACCCTACTTCCTCCCTCTCTCCTCCCTCTACCTCCTCATCTTCTTCTTCTTCTTCTTCCTATTACCAATTTGGCTCTCCTTACTCTTCTCTCTCTTCAAAGCCCAAACCATCGGAGATTTGGGGATTTCTCTTCTAGGCCGAATGTAAAGAAAGTGCTAAGTTGGGGATTTCTAAAATAGGTCATCTTTAAAAAGTGATTTTTGTTTATGAGCTCAAAGCAATTCCATCTATTGTTCTTAGTCTGGCATTGGATGTAACTCCAGCAATTGCATGGTTGAAAAGCTTGATCTTATGCGCCGAGAGCTAGAAGGTAATGTCACTATCATTTCTGAGCTCAAAGCATTGAAATGGCTTGACCTTTCATATAATAACTTCCATGGATCAATCCCACCTGCTTTTGGGAATTTGTCTGAGCTTGAGTTTCTTGATTTGTCTTCAAATAAGCTTGGAAATTCAATGAATTGTTCAAGGACGACGACGACAGAGGGAACATTCGGCCGGACGTCCAATCGGTCGTCCTGTCCATCCTATTCTCAACGGTCATACACCGTAAAATGGTGAAAGATTCCCAGATTCTCAGTTTGGTGCAACATGTGCTATTTTCTCAGTTTGATACAGGTTTGGTGAAACCATTAGAGCACAAAAAGAGGTACTTTTTCACCAAATTTGAATTTGATGATGAATCTAGTGAAGCGTTGGAGATGGCCTAAGTCTTACGAAAATAATAACTATGTCAGATACTTGGCATAGAGATATACTAACTTTAACAAGGGTGTTAAAGTGTTTAGAACATAGAGATAAGCATGGTCAATAATCACCCGGATAGCTTACTGATTGAGTGAGTTATATATGTTTAATTACCAATTCAACTTTTTCTAGCAATAACTTTTGGGCCTAATTCGTGATTTGTGGATGATTACATATATTTAGTTACTGGAGCAGAGTGTATGGAGCAGAGCTGTTGGACTAGAGCTTCTATATTACACTCTTGCCATGGTTAGTTTTTCGGACAAGGGAGTTTTCGGGTGGTGTTTGGCTTTAGGAGTATGCTGGCCATGGGTTTTTCGGCCATGGAAGAGGTCTGCAAATGGTTCGATAGTTCGGGAGATGGTTGGGTTGAATGGCCGGTCGTGACTAAGGTGGTGAAAGAGAAACAAAGTGTGTTGGTGGAGCGTGGAGTGAAAAATATGGGAAACAACTTCTTGTGGGAGACTGCGCCGTAATAATTTTCTATTGGCTTGGGTGTCAGTTTTGATCTGCGGTGGCAGACTATTTGGGGCTTAATGTATTTTGAATTGAGTTATATTAAAGATATTAAATTTTTTATTAAATAAATGATCAAATGTTTTATATTGGTGTGAACTCCAAAAAAACGTGAATTTCATATTTATATAAAACATTTAGTCATTTATTTAGTAGAAAAGTTGGGACCTATAGTATTTTCCTTTTGAATTTAGTGAAGACCTACTTAACTTTTTTTAATTTTTGTTTCTTTGGTTTTTTTTTTTTAATAAAATGGTTAGGCTATTGGGTTGGTTGTAAAGGTGCAAGTAGCAGTAGTAATTAAGGAAGTTTTCACTTTCTGAAGCTCTCTCAATGTGTATTTTTTCCTTGTAGCTCTAATTTTATATTTTTAATAAAAATTTTACTTAGTCGATAAAAAAATAAAATAAAATAAAATAAAAACATATATTTAGTTGTCAATAGAGACCATGAATGAATAAAATACATGGAGATTTACATGTAGGTCATAATATGTAGTAGACTTACTGTTCAATAAGTCTTATGATAATTAATAATATTTTTTATCAAACACTATTAAAATATCACTAATTGTTAATTTTCAATGACAATTTGAAAATTTTATCACAAAAAATGTCACGAATTAAAAGTTTAGTGACAGTTTAAAAAAATCGTCACGAAAAAAAATGTTAATTTTCAATTTTCAGTGACAGTTTGAAAATTTTGTCAAAGAAAAACATCACTAATTATAAGTTTTAGCGACAATTTATAAAAATCGTGATAAAAAAAGTCACTAATTATTAATTTTTAGCGAAATGTAAAAAATTGTCACAAAAATTTAATTTTAGCTACGATTTTATTATAACTTATTTTTAATAGGATAAGATGAAAATTAAATCTAATTATTAAGACCTATTAGTAGTTTATTCTAAAATAAAATAAATACAATGTAGAAGAAGCATGGTGAGAATGCATTTGTACCAGATTTGACACTCCCATGAAGGATTGCCTCGTGCTTATTTGATAACTTAAACTAGGTTGCCATAGTGCCTGTTTGGCAGAAATTATTTACAGCTTATTTTAACTTTCAGTTTAATTTAAGATATTTTGATATGTTTGGTTTAGCTTATAATTTATAGCTTATAGTTTTGTGGAAGTTAGAAATCAGCTTATTCTTTGAGTGGGGCAGAAGATGCTTTAAAAATAAGCTGAAATCAGTTTAAACTGAAAGTTATAAGTTATAAACTGTTTAGACATAAGTTATAAACACTTTCCTACAACTCTACCAAACAAGGCTATAGCCTATTTGTTGTGGTCGCGGATTGGTTGGAATGGATGGATGAAAGCAATCATGGTTTGAGTTGGTCAAATCTTTAAGAAAACGGGATCACGTGGACATCCTGTAAATATATATTATTATTATATACGTATATAAATGGAGATAACGTATCGAGAGGACAAGTGGCAGCAATATAAAATAAATTAGGGAGATCATTTATGTAATGATTAGTATATTCGAGAATTAATTGGTTTAGTTTTATGTCTTAGCAAAATATACCTTGAAAAGCATAGATGGATTTTCGTGATATTGTGGATTTGGAGAAGAAATAAAAAAATATATATGAGTATCAATTATGTCATTTAATTAGATCTAGAATTTTTTTGGGGAGAAAAATAAATACATATTTTTTTCTTTTTTCTTATATATATATATATATATTAACCAATCTACACATTCAAGATCAAAATATCATTGGATCCCAAATAGTAATTCAAGAAGTAGGTTTAGATGGCAAATATACATAAAATGTTTAAAATATTTTTTTATTAAGTGGGCGTTTGAGAAGTTGTTATTTTAGTAAGTTATTTTAGTAGGCTAAAATTTTTGTGTTTGAGAAGATTATTGAAATATTTTGTAGTTAAATGTGATGTTTGTGAGAGAAAAAGTGAAACGATTATGAGTTTGATGTGACATTTTGTCTTATTGACTATTTTAACCTATTTTATCTTTCAGTGATAATTTAGTCAAAAAAAAACTAAAAACTTCTTCCCAATGACTAATATTTATATTTTCCCATCAATTTGCTTAACAAAATAGACAATAGTTTAGATTTAAAACAAATAAAAAAAAATTTAAGATTTAAATTGATAAAATTAAAAACTCAAAATTAATTGACTAATATTATTGGACATCATTAAGTTAACAAACATTTCAAAGTGTTTTCCACAATGGTTGTTTTAAAAGCACATAGATTGCGTGTTTTATTTAAGGGGGATGCACCAATAAATCCCAAATTAATAATTTATACACTGTTTAGTCCTAAAAGTTTTCTTATAGACTGAAAGGTCCCATTACAATATTTTAAACATCAGATTAATGTTTCGAACATTAGATTTCGAACATCAAATTAATGTTTCGAACATTAGATTGATGTGCAAATGGGACTAAATGGAGCACAAGAAAACTTTTAGAACTAAATGGTTCAACTTTTCAAAAACTAGAACTTATGGGTAAATTTTCCTTTATTTAATATATTAAAGAATACGGTAATGTTACGGTATGTATCTTAAAAAATGTGTTCCATATATAAGTTATAACATTTGTGAGGTTGATTATCACAAATATCATAACTCAATATTACAGGAGTCATAATTAAAAAAAATAAATTATAATCAAACACCATATAAGATATAATTAAAGAGCTGTTGAATTATAATTAAAATAATATCACAACCACCCAATATGTATAATTAAATCATAACTAACACTGCAATAAGTGATAATTAAAGACCACCAAAGTTAGGCATATAGATAAAATTTCCCTAAAGAATAACTATCACATTACATATACCCTTACGTTAAATTATTGATGAGTTGTTTGAGCCTAACTTGTTGAATGACAATGCACATAAAATAAAATTGTTTGAAAAATGACTTTCACATGGCCTTAATTGTTTGAATTGTTTATAGATTTTTATTGTATCAGCTTGGGTGAAGGCCCACAATCTCTCTGTTTGATTACTCTGTTAATGACTTTCTAAGGTGCATTGATGGTGTTAGAAAGTCCAGAATTTGGAAGAAAAGGAAAAAAGAGCCAAGGGGTCTGGCTCCTTATATATTTTGTTTTGTGTGGTTGTGTTGTTGGTTGGTTGTCATTTGTGTATTCTGTTTGGGTGTTTTTCGAAGTTGTTTGACTATTAGGCCACTTAATTTATTATCTAAAGTTCATACAAAAAAATTTTAAACAATTTTTAATGTTGAAGGTCTCAATTTTTTAGGAGAATAATAAAATAAGACCTCATTTAAATGTTTAGCCTATTGTTGAGTGTCTCTTGTTGGGTCTTGATTCTGCATATGATTAACTTTAAAACATTTTCTAAAATAGTTGAGATATGTTTTAAACAATAATGTTCTTTCTTTTTTTCATTCATGTAATTTAGATGTATTTCTTGTACTTTTGATTTTCATCATTAACAGAGTTTACCATTATCAGGCTAGATATCATTTGAAATTTTCGTTGTAGTCTTCTCAAGTGTGCATTCAAACACTCGGAAAAAGTTAATGATAATTTGTATCGAAAATTTCATATCCCTTAGTACTTAAGTTATCCGCAATTTCTGCCTAGTGTTGCAACCTAACATTATCTACCATTGGAAAAAATATTGAGTGCATTGGTTTGACCGCTCAATAAAAAATTACAAATGAGAGTAAGTGAACTATTCTTGTCTCCCACAAATTAAAAAATATTGTGATTCCTATCTCAAAATAAGACTTTTCATTGGATAGTAATATTATCACGTAATACTGTTACATCTAATATTTACTCGACTGATTATATTCTTCACCGTATAAATGGACGGAAATCCTCTCTAACAATTTTTTTTTTTTTTGTTCAATAATCGTCCAACACTTAATCCAAAGACTACCAAAAGTCGTTATCATATTTTATAACCTTTAGATAGTGTTGAATGATAGATGAATGAAAAATCCAAATCCCATATAAACTACTGTATATGCACATCTTAAAAAATAGAAAAATAAATAAAAAACAAACTATTGTCTCTGTCATAAATTTTTTTTTTTTGGGGGGGGGGTTAAGTATCTGTCATATAAGTTGAAAGTGAAGGATCATTATTATTAGGAAACACTACGGTATACACCTCTCAAACGGTGTGCATTATATATACTTTTTAATTAAAAAATAAAATTGTATAATTTTATATTTTTTGAATCATAACTATAAATAAAAAATAAATAAAAATTGTCATAATTAAACACAACATGAGACATAATTAAAGAACTCATGAGTCATGACTAAAATAATATCATAAATAAAGAAGAAATTGACATAATTAAAGTACATATGGAAGGGTGTGCATATTAGAATTTCCCTTATTATTATTATTATATTTTGCATTCTTCGGACTTCAATAGGTAGGCACCTAAGCTCAAATATATATATGGTTATTTATATGGAGACTTTTAAAGTATTAAAAATTATTATTTTAATCTCTTAAATTATAAAAACGTACAAATAAATTTCTTAAATTATTGAGAACTATGACTTTATCCCTTAAACTATAAAAGATTACAAATGAATCTCTAAACTATTGGCGTGTTTCACTTTGATCCCTTCCGTTAGGGGCTCAATTTGTACGCTTTTATAATTTAAGAGGTAAAGTGATACTTTTCAATAATTTAGAAGTCTATTTATACGATTTATAATTTTGAGGATCAAAATGATACTTTCCAATAATTTAAAGGGTCTTCGTATAAATAACCCAATAAATATATAAAGATTCCGACTTCTAAAAGTTTTCTTAGTTTTGTTTGGGAGCTAAATGTACACTCTGTTTGATTGGATAAATTTTTATTTTTGTAATTTCTAACCTTTGGTGCGTTCGAGAATGAGTTAATAGAAAATGATTTTTATAATCAAAAGAAAATGAGTTGATTTGGTAAAAATTAGGCTATGTTTGGTGTAGAGTTCTAATCATGATTTTACATTCATATTTGAGTGTTGTATTTGGATATAATTTTCAAAAATTAATTATACACCCATGTTTGAAAACTCTTTCCAGTACTTGAATTTTGAATTTCAAAATTTGGTCTATCGGTTGTCCGTCCGGATATCCTCATAGACAGTTTTTGAATTTTTGGGTGTGTCTGGTCGTCCTCCAGGACGTCCGACCAGTTAACAGGAACAGGAATTTTTTTTTTTTTTTTTTTATGTGAAAAAAATTTTCGAATAAATTTTTTCTATAGTTATTTTTTAGAATTGAATTTTAAAAATAGTTTGGTTACGAGTTTTGAATAGAATTTTCAATAGAGTTTTGAATTGTGTATTTGGTTATGAGTTACAAGTTTTTGAATTAAGTTTTGAAAACCCTTTTTAAAACTCATAATCAAACAACTTTACTTATTTTAAAACTCATTTAAAAAATTCAACACTCAATTCAAAACTCTTTTCAAAACTCATAACCAAACAAATTTTGTCTTTTTAAATATAATTCTAAATCTCACAAATTCAAAATATAACTCTATTCTCAAATCATAAATCTAAAACTCTACCAAACGCTACTATAAGTTTTTTTGTTTTTAAATATATAGATAATGTTTTGTGATTTTAATGAAACTTACTAGAGTTTTACCTACTCTATTAAAAGAATAATGTTATATATACCAATTAGTATACTAACTATAGTGTACCAATTGATGATGTGGCATAATTTAAGAGGTTTTTGGGATTTGTAATGTAATTAATGAGTGGGGTCAATAATAATGTCATAACTAATGTTGATACACTAGTTAGTACACTAATTGGTGCATGTAGTACTACCGCTATTAAAATTGTTGTCACCATCAATTAACACTATTGTAGCCGTCACTACTATGCTTTCCCAACCATCACCACCACTACCACCTCACTCCTCAGCCGTCAACACCACCACCACTACCACAACTACCAAAACCATCATTTTCGAAGTTGCATTCAAATATACAAAAATATTTTTCGGGAAAAATATTTTTTGCAAAAATAAAGAGAGGTTCGATGGAGCAGTGGTGGATATTGAGGGTTGGAGTTGCCTTGTGCTGCTATTGGCATAACAACTAGTACACCATAGGTTGGCCCCATCTAGTCCTTTCGTACTAAGGTTGACTCCTCGCAATTCTCCCTTTAACACCAACGAATATTTTCTTAAGATTTTTTTCGTTCAAAACAAATAGGGCGATAAAATAAAGAAAAGTTAAAATTCTTACAACGACTTTTGTATTTGTTTTTTAGAATTTCTAGTGACATTTTTCTTTGCTATTAAAGTTGAATGTTCCTTGTGGGTCTCACATAATAGACCTACTCTCAAGTTAAGTTATCACATTAAAAATGTGTTGGGATTGACTTGACCATCTAAATAAAAGTGCAGTGGCCAGCTAACCTAATTTGTAGGAGATTATAGTTATCAATTCATTTTGCTAATATTGGGTCTCTATCATGTAATAATTTAATAGAAAACTAAATTTAAAGATTTCAAGTCAAATCAATAGAATAAAATAATAATAGTTCGTACTTGACCCGATTGATGGAGGTAATTTAGATAGTAGACTTCTTGGTGGTTATTGTTTTCCACTCCAAAACCCTACTCTTATTTTCTCTCACACATCAATGAAAAAATATGGGATGGAGGCTAGAGTTAGAGTCACTACAAAAATGAAACTTTTAGTGACGGATAAAAACCATTGCTAAAAGTACAAAATTCGTCACAAAAATGTATTAGCGACAGATATGTGACAGATATAAGGCGAGGCAACAAGTCGCAGGGCAAATAGTATTTGTGATGGAAATACACCATCGCACTTTTATTGGCGATTGATTGTGCCTATCTTTTCTGACGGAAGTTGGCAGTTGCAATAAGTATGTAACAGAATATAGCTTTCTTTTGCAACGGATATAGTTCACCAATTGCACGGTATTATACTATCGTTAAAAAAATTGCTAAAGGTTAAATTGCTGGAAAAAAAATTTCTCACTTTATTGATTTTTCTTTTGCGATTGTATTTAATTGTCGCAAAATATTATTTTAAAAAATGTGAAACTGTTATATAAAATTACCTGTATAATATTTCTTGTGATAAAATAAATTCATATAAAAATATATATATATTATACAAAATCCCTATATCAACTATTAATATTTGCAAAAACAAATATCAATTGACACTCGCAAAATCAAATATTTGAATAATAATCCAAAACAATCAAATTGCTAAATTAAACCAAAATATTCAATACAACCTGAATTTTAGTATCCATATCCAATTACTGACCAAGTAACAAAACAAATCGTTGTAAAAACAAATATCAACATGGGTAGTAAGTTCCAACTTCAACATGAGAATTTATCATCACTGCCTCCTCAGTAGAGTAATATCGACAAACAAACAAATACTCAAATGATTTACAGTATAATCTCGAAGAGTTATTTGAACTTCTAAACCAATTTAACATGAATGATATAAGAATTGCTACTGATTTCTATTTTCAAACTCTCAAAGTGTCGTTGAAAGTGTTTATGTGACTAAAGTAAACACCACCAATATCTTAACCGGTTAGGCCCAAAACAAAACACAGATATGCAGCTTTTGTATGTAGAAAGCTATCCTAGAGTCCTTCCTAGTATGTCACTGTAGACGCGCCCTCGGGCTTTATGCTTCTACAGTTCGGACTCGTTGGTCACGGTTCTTAATCTGATCTCGCAATGTGCAATGCAAGACTGATAAATCACCAAAGAGTCCAAATCTGGCAAATCGTTTTGGAAAACAGATTTTTAAGAAAGAAGTGCCAAACATGGACTGCTTTGCCAGATACAGAGTCGCCACCTAAATATTTTATTTTGGGGGAATTTAGGAAACCCTGACTCGTTGCCTAAGGCCACGTGTCCGTCATCACCAGAGTTGCCTCGGCTCGGGAACTTGGGTATGATTGGGGAAGGTCATCTATGAGCACCCCCGCTCGCCCGATCAAAGATCGGCCTCTACTAAACATGATATCGAGTTTTTGAAAACACATGTGTTCTTATTCCGGTTAATTAGCTAATCTTACTATGTGATGCGCATAACACACAAGTATAGACTAGATTGCCTAATTTGGAACAAAGCATCGCATATCCGTTTGTTTGGAAAAAGGTTTGAGATTTGCTACTCGCAAGTAGGCTAAACCACGGATTCCAATGAATTGTTCCAATTCAAGTAATCCAACCTTCACCCACAGGCATTCAGGCAGTTATATCACATAAGCAATTAGCCTCATGGCAAGCATGCTGACATGGCAGTCACTCACACGCATGCAAGGATGCTAAAGCATAAACACTTACCGAGTACTCCGAGCCAAAACAGAAACTAGTTAGTAATCAATGCATGATCCTAGTTCATGTTAAGATGGCTAATGCAACACATGCAAAATGCAACTAGAAATAGGCTCGGCTATTCTAAGAATGGCATGTGAGATGCAACAGATAACATGTATTCAACTTTGGGATTGAAATACAATGCAATTAGCATGATGCGCCGAGCCCGGTGCATGCAATACAGATGAATGAATGCAAACGTGCAAACATATAGATGCTTATTGAAACATGTCCTAAAACTAAACATTATAAGCTAGTAACTAAAAAGGGAGAAAGACGTGGGGTTGGAAGACATGCATCACACACACGCACACTTATTACAATTGTGCCCTCACTCGGAGGGTCCGAATAAATAATACAAACCGAATAAATAACAGCTACAGCTAATTATTACACAATTCTTAACTAATTAAACAAATTAATTAAGCTATGAAAAACAGTAAAACAGCCTCGGGAAGAGGGATGAATGCATGCTTGGTCGGCTTCACCCGGAAATCCATTGCCATGCCTCATGTTGCCTCTGTTTGCACTGTTTTGTTCCTCTGAAAATTGCACAAGTCTCCAGAACACTTCTGATCCACCTCATGGATGCTGTGAGAGGCCATCGGCCAAGAGGGGTGGCCATCGGCCACTAGAAAATGGTCATCGACCAGTTGTGAGGATATCGGCTAAGTATGGTTGGTCGGTCGGCACCGAAAGAAGTCGACCGGCTATTTATTCCTGCAGAACCCTGTTTTGCTGCAGCAGAGGGCAAACAGAGCATGGCGATGCATTTTCAAGGCAATGTTTGCACAACCACCCTCCCTATCATGTCAAGAGCTCAAGGGAGTATGGTTCTCGACCCTCGGGCCATCAATCACGCATTTCAATGCATGATGGCCAAAGGAGCCGAATGTGCAATTTGATATCAAATGAAATGCACAAAGACACACAAGGGGCCCCAACCTCTATCATGATTGATCAAGAGGCAAGGGATGCATGCTCAATGCTATGCAACCTAATCATGCAAACAAACTAATGCAAAATGAGTATGCTAGCAAGCAATATGCAATAGGCATACAACCTAAATATGCAAACATGCAACCTAGCATACACAATGCTATGGACTATATGGCACACACAATGCTATATGAACTATGGCATGCTCAATGCAACTAACCACCTAGCATACACAATGCAAGGAGTGACATGGCATACACAAATGCTAACAACATAACATGCACAACACATTGTAACATGGCATACACGATGCAATGACCAATCATGCAACAATATGGACTATATGGCATACACAATGCAAGATGGACTTAAACTAAAATGAATGGGCCTCAGCCACACTCAAATCAGTGGCCAAACATGATGAAAACAAAGCAATGACAAACATGCAAGAATGCAAGGGACCAAACCTAGGGCATAACATGCAACTCTACCAAGGCATGGCAAGGATGAAATATAGCGTACAATGGGACATTTTCAGCTCTGAAATGACATGCAAGGTGGTCCCGAAACATGCAAACACCTCACTCAATGCATGTAGGATGGCCCAAATACCGAAACTAGTGAAGTGCAATACACCATAGCCATGAAAAGCAATGCACAAATGGCTAAACCAACCCCAACAATCCCTATGCAGGTCCAAGACAGTGGGAAAATGGTCTAAAATAATGGCTCAAAATGCATAGAAATGAAGCTCATGCAATGGTCGAAAACGAGGCATTTATGCACAACTCTCAAACGCATTTAAAGAGTGGAAAACATGAGAATATGGCATGCATATAAGCTCTGAAATATGATATACAATCACCCCAAAACATGGAAACACCTCAACACAAGCATGCAATGGGCCCCAAAACTCAAAGTTAGGCAAGGGTATTGAACTACAACCATGCATAGCGAGCATTATTCGACCATGAGGCATAAAAATAGAGCTAAGGCAGTCCAAAACATGCACAAAATCAGTTTAAGGCATGGCCAAAAAGTGCTAGAATCAAGGACCAAAATAGCATGCAACACAAGCTAGTAAAGGGGATTTGCACTACAAGTATGTGAGGCAATAAAGAGGCTACCAAACCAGCAAAATTCAGAGGTATGACATGCCAAATAAACCCCAAAAACCCACTGAAACATGGTCTATGCATGCAAGAATGATAGGCTCCTTTGATAGGCTAAAAGGAGGGTTATTCTACACATGCATAATGGACATCCAAAATGGCAAAAAGGGCTCTAGACAGAGCCTATGCAGGTCCTAAAACCCACCAAAAATGGCCTGAAACATGCTCAAGAAGTATGCAAATATGGGCTCCTTTGTAAGACCAAGAAAGCTAGTAAACAAAACAAGGAGAGAGAGGGTCACCCCTCTCTGTTTTTGGTGCTCAAAATAGCATGCTAGCCACTAAAAATCCACTGGATTTCAGTGGCTAAAAGGCCAAACAAAGCACAATACAAAGGCCTAGATGCATGGCTCAAAACAAGATGAAAACAAGCATGCAAGGGGGTAGACGACCCCCAATAAAAAAATGACCTTAAACAAACTTCAAGAGGAGCTCAAAATAAGACTTTTTTTAGTTTATGACAAAGCCCAAAAATCCTTGCAAGTAAGGCTAAAAGATGAAGCAAAATAAGGACTAAAAGAGGGAATAAGAGTGTTACCCTTGTAGCCAAGAACTCCAGCAGCTTTTGGTCTCAAAAACCAGTCCCTTAGCCTCTGAAAATGACCTCCAAGAACCTCCAAGCAATGGTGGAAGTGTGTGGTTGTGAGGTGGTATGCAAAGGGCCAAAGAACTTCACACTTTCTAAGCCTAAATTATAGAGACAAAGAGAGATATATGCTTGGAGCCTTAAACAAATTTTTTTGGAACCTTTGCTAATGAGGGAGAGGCTCCCTCTTATAGAAGAACAAAGGTCCAAGCTTCTCTTAGAAGCTTGGAGCAAAGGGGCCAAGCTTCTTAAGGAAGCTAAAGCAAAAAAGGTCAAGCTTCTTGAGGAAGCTAGGGCAAAGGGGTCAAGCTTCCTCAAGAAGCTAAGAAGGGTTCAAGCTTCTCTTAGAAGCTTAGAGTAAAGGGCCAAGCTTCTTGGAGAAGCTAGAGCAAAGGGTTCAAGCTTCTTCAAGAAGCTAAAAAAGGGTCCAAAAGGTTCAAACTTCCTCGAGAAGCTAAAAACCAAGGGTTCAAAAGGTTCAAGCTTCCTCAAAAAGCTAAAAACTGAGGGTTCAAAAGGTTCAAGCTTCCTTAAGAAGCTAAATACCAAGAGTTCAAAAGGTTCAAGCTTCCTCAAGAAGCTAAAACAAAGGTTCAAAAAGTTCAAGCTTCCTCAAGAAGCTAAAACAAGGGTTCAAAAAGTTCAAGCTTCTTCAAGAAGCTAAAACAAAGGTGTAAATCCTCCATACATGTGTATGGAGGATACAGACTGTGCCACCTGGCACTAAATATCTGCATAAAGCAGATGAACAGGGTTCGGCCAGCAGAAAAGGCCGATCGACCAACACAAAGGGCCGGCCGACTAAAAACATTGCCGACCGGCTAACACTTTTGGCCGGTAGCAATAAAACAGGGCCGGTGGCAACATGCCAAGGCCGGTGGGGTGTGGGGATAGCCAACAAGCCATTTCCCGCCCTCAGGTGCAAAGACCACAAGTCCTTGGTCCAACCAAGCACAAAACAAATAAGTCGAGAGATCTTAAGGCAAGGCGCGCGACCGAGACCTCTGAGAACTCAAGACGAACACGAACATGGATAATCATCGAGTGTTCGAACGATGACGTCCAAGTCTCGAGGACGGTCAAAAATGGGGTGTCTACAGTCACAAATTCATCATTTTTTGTATAAGCACTTCGGTGTTTTTTTTTTTTTTTTTTTAAATTTTAATGTTTACCTCAAGTTTTAAAATTTTTATCTTTAGGAGGCAATGAAAATGAAAATTGAAAGTTTTGATTTCTACATGTTTCATTGATAAAAGCTAGGTACCCTGGCAGATAATTATTCCCACAAGCTATTGAAGGAATATATCTTACATGTGTTGGTTCTCGTCCATTAGGGCATTGTGACTTTGTTAAGGTTAGTCTTTTGGTTTAGTGCAAAATTTGACTTTATGCCAAAACATTCATGTCATGTGACACATGGAGTGATAGGAAAATCTTTCTTCAACATAAGGCCATATATTGTTTCAAAAGTAGTAATCCTTTACTGTTTTCTTTCCAAGTGACCATATATGTGTGTGTGTGTGTACACACATTTATAAGCATATATGTGTCTATATTGTGTATATTTGGTACAACTTAAAAACAGCTTAACTCAGCTTTTGGCTTAAATTTAACTGTTTCTAAGTGTTTGGTTTAGCTTAATGGGTGTAGATTACAACTTTTTATAAGTGAAAAATGAGCTTTTTGGTTGAGTGAGGGAGGAGGTGCTTATTTTTTCAGCTTAAGTGGCAAGCTAAATATCAAAGACTTAAATGTCCTTCACACTTTCAAGTTATTACAAGTGTACCAGGTATATAAACAAACACACTCATTCTCTCATTCTCACAAAAGGAGAGAGGCGATTTCTGGTGACGGAAGGAGCGAGGATGAGGGGTCAACACAGCACATCATCCATGTCTAAGGCCTTCGCCTTCTAACCCAACACAGCAAGGAGCGCATCAACATCTCTCTCTCTCTCTCTCTCTCTTCTCTCTCTCTCTCTCTCTCTCTCAATTGAGGGTAAAACCATCGCAATCGATCTGAAACCCTAGCACCGCTGCAATCGCGATCTACTCTCTCTCTCTCTCTCTCTCTCGATCAATCTGAAACCCTAGCGCCGCTGCGATCACGATCTACCCCGTTGCGATTGCGATTTGCTCCATCATGATCTCTCTTCTCTCTCTCTCTTCTCTCTCTCTCTCTCACACACACACACACACACACACACACACACCAAAACCAGAGCTCTCTCTCTCTCTCACTCACTTTCTCTCTCTTTTGTGTTGATTGCAATGGCTCAGGGGGTCGTTCTGATGCTGGTGCAGTTACTGGATTTGAGCTCATCGCCAAAAATCAAGCCATTTCTAGGGTTTCGACCGTCGTGGGTGAAAGCGGAGAGTAGAAAAGAAGAAAAAAAATAAAGAAATAAAGAAATAAAAATAAAAAATAGATAAAAAAAAAGGAAATAATTAATATGTAAGAAGAGAAGAAAATAAATTAAAATGAAGAAAATAAATTAATTGAGAAAAAAGAAAAAAAAAGAAATAAGGAAAGAAGAGAATAAAAAACAATTAAGAGAAGAAAAGAAGAGAAGAAAAAAAAAAGAAAGGAGATAAAAGAAAATAAGGAGAAAAAGAAAAGAAAAGAAAAGAAAATGAAGAAAAAGAAAAAAAATTAATAATAATAAAGAAAAGAAATATAGAAATAAATAATTAAAATGAATATAAAAAATAGAATGTAATGAAATCACGGCATTAATATAAATTAGAACATGAACATTAATTGATATTAATTGTAATGAATTAATAAATTAAACAAAATTAACAAAGAAAGAAGAGAAAAGAAGAGAAGGGAAAAAAAATGAAGAAGAATAAGAAGAAGAAGAGAAAAGAAAATAAGGAGAAAAATAAAATAAAATAAAATGAATAAAAAGAAAAAAAAGAATAAATAATAATAAAGAAAAGAAATATAGAAATAAATAATTAAAATGAATATAAAAATATAAAATGAAAAAAAGGGGCAAAAAGGACATCACACAACAAAAAGCTATTTTACAGCTTATTCAACCAAACACTACTCTTCTGATTAAACCTATAATCCCACAACTGCATCAAACAGGTTAACAGCTTGTGTTTAAAGATATAATGTATAATCTATTAATTCATAATCTATAATCACTTTCTCACAATTTTACCAAATGTGACTATTATACCCTATCAATGATGTCCTTCCTCCTTTCTTGTTATTCCCAAAATTACTGTATTTCAGTCTGTAGAAGTGCAAAAAGATTCTTGGTTCTTATTTTTTTTTGTCAAACTTGCCGTGTGCTCTTCCTATTTCAAAACACCTAGGAACCATCTCTTTTTGACCTTTATGCTTTTTCTTAACTTTGTTTTTTTCCCATTTGTATTCTCAGATAAGAGCATCCAACAATGCTTTTATATATTTTCCTCAACTCATACTTTATCATTATTGGTGTTTCAACAAATCCAATATTTTAATGTCCACAAGCAAAAATTGGAAAACAAAATTTCCCAAAAAATTAGCCACTTCTATTCTTTTATCAGCAATTGACAGTTTAATTTGCTAATTAATGATAGAGCATGTCAATGACGAGTGATTGATTCAAGACAAGTTTAACTGAGTCCTAATTCAAGGATGATATAAACTAAGCTGGGTCTTCGTTGCTCATAACACCTACCCTTGAATCACAAAACTTCCTTCAATCTCATTTAATTTTTGATCTTCAATCCACATTATGAGATCTTTTTAGCAACCTTCACCCGACTTTTTTTCTTTCTTTCTATCTGAATTGATGTTATTAATTTTTTTTACATAAGCATTGGCTTTTTAATCTTTTCCTGTGCAACCAATCATCCATGGAAAAAAATCTTCATTTCAACTTGGGTCATTTACAGGCATGATTCTTCCAGCATACCCAAGATCTCATTTTATAAAGAACAGATGGTAGAGTGCCATTTTATAGAAGTTTCCCTCATTTCATCTATCAGCTCCTCACCAAGGAAACAAAGACAATATTGAATGTTGAAGAGTAGACTGCTGATAAAAGTTAGAACAAAAACTATACTACAAAACATAAGGAAGAAAGGACACTAGTAAGTTGCAACACCATGCTATGCCTTCGTAGTCAACCAAAAGATTAAACAGTAAGACTTATTTCTAAACTTATTAGAACTGAAGAAAAAGGATATCAAGGTCTTCAATTGCACAAATATACATTGATTGCTCTCAAATTCATATCATTTAACATTTGCAAAAGGAACAAGGCATTTTAGGCATGAAGATTAAACAAGTTCAGAAATATTAGATCTTCATATAAACAAATAATCTTAAGGTATTATATAGCATAAAGATAAATTGGGCACAAACATTTTAAGTGTGGAAGAAATATTTCTTCAAGAACAGCAAGCAAGATAGTTTCAAGAGAGCTACACATCCGATCATCAAGAGCAATTACCTGAATAAAAATGATGTTTGCTCCCTTCCAATGAGCAACTCTAACTAGCATGTCATGAAGGAGATCACTTAGGAATACCAGATCGAATGCCACAATGTGTATATATATAAGTTACTAAATTCCATTCAATGCATCAAATTTAAAATATTTGAAAAGCAAAGAATGAAGAGTTACGTGATTACAAAGAGCACCAGCCCCATCCCCCCAACAACCAAATAATAATAACAATAAAATAAAAATAAGGCAGGGTTGGGGAGGGGGTTTAAGAAATTAATGAAGAACCTCCAAGCATCCAAATTACAAAACGATTAATATATCGACCAAAATATTAGATCAAATAGTTGATTAATTAACATGTAATGCCTAGGGAGAGAGTGTAACAATCATAAAAGGGGATGAAGCCAACAAACTGTGTTTCCAATGTATACCTATAAACCATAAATATCTCCCCATATATGATTAGACTAATGACCACTGGGCAAATCTCATGATATTCATTATTTTCAATGCGATGCTTGCACAATGAAAAGTGCCACTGGTTTATTTCTCCATGGAATCAAATTGGACTTTATGTTCTGCTCTAAGTAATCCCCATTACTGAGCTTATGTCTTTTATTAGTAATTAAGCAAAAAATAAGGGGCAACAAGAAGTACCACTCAAACTGGTGGTGGTGCATATGGGTTAAGGTGTTCTGTAGTTAAGGTGTATGGAGATTAAACCATTCACATGCACATTTCAAAATCATAGAACAATCTTTCTTATTACTAGAACAAGCTAATACTCTCTGTTGCAACTCAATCAAGTAGTATCGCATTGAATTTCAAAATCACAGAAATTATGTCAATAACCGCAGCAAACATGAGAAACACAAATAAAAAACTGTGCAAAACTTATATACATAGACAGATGCATTGATTTCAAAACTTGTGATTTACCTAGATGAGATTGATGATGAGACTTGAGAGAAAGAAAAGAACACCCAAAAAAAACAATAATAGGTCCCCTGTAAGAGAGAGAGAGTAGGGATTTTGCTCAGGGAGAGAGAGAGAGAGAGAGGCATTATAGAAATATGAAGTATAGGTATAATGAATACCTTTACGATTGATCCATCCTATGAAAGGAAACTTTTGATAAATTTTGAAAAACAAATTTATAAAAGGAAATACGTCTTCTAAGACAAGAATAAAATGTTCTAGATTCATCTTCTAGTTGGTGCAATGTTAACAGTGTTGATTAACTTAACACAGTTTGAAATAGTACTCTATCTACAACTCAAGTTGGTTTTAATTTAAACATTCGTAAAATTTCTAGTAATTGGTCATTATGGTTTTGTAGAGGATTCTTGTAAAATTTCAAAAATACCTATTCTCCTATTATTGATTTTGAATGACATTGATGATAGAGATTTAAGTATAATAGATCACAAATTTTGGGGACTAAAGTGTACCAAACCGCCTACTTTGGTGACCATTAGTGCAATTAACCCTATAACTCATACAGTTCAAGAGGATGACATAGCCATGCCAAATTATACATTTTTCCAAGGGTAGAGCACCCAATCCAGTTCAAAGTTTTGGAAAACACAACTACCAACATACACAGAAGCAATTCACAGTAATGATAAAAAAATCAAGAAATCAAGGAATGACAACACATTTATGGTGTGTTTACATTCATATAGATAGATGGAGGGACTTCAAAATTTATAACACATAAATCAAAATTTCCATACACAAATGTATTTTATATATTAAAATTTGTAAAATCATCAATTAAACTAACAAATTTCAATGTACTGACATCAAACCCTTGCTCATATTTGGATACCAAGAAAATTGAGAGAAAAAAAAAAAAGAAAAAAAGAAAAAAAAGAAAGAAAGAAAGAAAGAAAGAAGCATAGAATAGAAACCTTTTGCACTCAACATCTCATTTCGAAACAATTGCATTAGTATCAGTTCAGTAAAGCTTTCAATTTTCCCAATAACCAAACAAGAAGATCTCAAATCCTCAGTAACTAAACAATAAGTTCTCAAATTCCCTTCTTTTCCAACCATTTTCTCAGAAAATTAGACGATTCATCACAACACAATCGAGAGTTTAACTCAAAACCATCAAATCAAATATTGAGTACTTTTTAATCATTGAATTCCGGCAATCAACATACCTGATTTTGTGTTTTGGAATTAAAGAAATCGAGCACAAGGTGTTAATTTTAGAAACCTGAAATGAAGAAGAGAATAGAGAGAAAAGAAAAGATGAGAATAAAATTTGTGAACCATGAAAACAAACCCTAGACCTGACTTGATCTGTGATGCTCTCAATTTATTAAAACCCGACCAACAGATATATTCCATATTCATTACCCATTTCCATAAATCAAACGCAGCCACAAGTAGCAGCCAACTTGGTAGCCTACTAGTTAATGTTGGTTTCTCGAAAAGATATTTGATGGGGTCTAGTCTTGAAACCAACACCACTAAATGAGCAACCAAATAATGCCGCAACTTTCTAGTGGCCTACACCAATGCGAGACAGGTCTTCTTTAATGGTGTGTACTGGGCCTCATGGTCCAACATTTTTTTGCGGAGGTAGTAGATAGCCTTTTCTGCTTTTGTTTCCAACTCTTGTGTCAGCATACATCCCATGGTTGAATCTGTCACTGATAAATATAGAATCAAGGGTCTCCCAGGTTTCGGTAGTGATAATACTGGTGGAGTTTGTAGGCAATGCTTGATTTGCTCAAAGGCGAATTGGCATCTTTTATCCCAATGGAACCTGGTTCCTTTCTTCAGAAGCTTAAACAACGGTTCACATGCTGATGTTAACTTTGCAATGAATTGACTTATGAACTGCATCTTGCCTAGAAAGCTTCGCACCTCCTTACCGGTCCTTGGTGGAGGCATTTCTAGAATAGCTTTAATCTTGGAAGGATCCACTTCTATACCCCTTTGTGTGATTAAAAACCCCAACATCTTCCCTGCTGTTACCCCGAATGTGCACTTCCATAGATTCAACCTTAGTCTGTACCTAGAGCAGCGTAGTGGCCCTATCTTTCCTTGGACTTGACAATATATCATCCACATAAACCTCTACCTCTTTATGATTCATGTCATGTAATAGTGTGGTAGCGGCTCTCTAGTAGGTAGCTCCAGCATTTTTCAGTCCAAATTGCATGACCCTATAGCAGTATATTCCCCACGGAGAGGCAGGTTCTTGAATTATATGTATACTGCTATAGGGTCATGTCATTCGGACTGAAAAATACCAAAGCAACTTACTAGAGAGCCGCTACCACACTGTTACATGACACGATTTATAAAGAGGTAGAGGTTTATATGGATGAGCACATATCTTGAATTATATGTTTGAGCATGTTAGAATAGCATATTATTAGTTGGGTTATTTATCATTATAATTATTCTATGTCTTAGGGCTTCGTTGTAATTATTAATCTTCATTAATATAAAAAGGGGATGATATCACAATCATTTCCTAATCTTGGTATTCTCTCCAAGGATGGGATATTTATCTCACAGAGGAAGTATGCGCTTGACCTGTTGAAGGAAACTGGGATGCTTGGCTACAAAGCCTGTGACACTCCACTAAAATCCAATCAGAAACTAGGGGATGATGAAGGAGGAGTAGTTGTTGATAAGGGGAGCTATCAGTGATTAGTGGGTAAGCTTATCTACCTATCTCACTCCTATCCTGATATTACTGCTACTGTCAGTGTGGTTAGCCAGCTTATGCATGCTCCTCGTCAGATTCACTTCGAGGTTGTCATAAGAATGTTGATGTACTTGAAGTCTGCTCCTGGTAAGGGTCTTTTTTTGTCGAAGCATGATCGTGTGGAAGCCTATACAAATGCTGACTGGGCTGGATCAGTAACTTACTAGTTACTTGGAAGAGTAAGAAACATAATGTGGTTAACAGGTCAAGTGTAGAAGTTGAGTTTCGAGCTATGACACAAGGGGTGTGTGAGCTCTTATGGATCAAGTTATTGTTGAGTGATCTAGGTATTGATCAGACGGACTCCATGTGATTATACTGTGATAATAAGGCCACCATCAACTTTGCTCACAATCCGGTTCAACATGATAGGACAAAGCATGTTGAGATTGATCGTTACTTCATTAAGGAGAAACTCACTAGTGGCACAATATGTACTTTATTTGTGTAGTCTGGTGAACAACTCGCTGATATCCTCACCAAGGGAGTTGGGAGTAAGCCATTGCAAGACATCCTAGGCAAGCTGGATATGAGAGATATCTTCGCACTAGCTTGAATGGGAGTGTTAGAATAGCATGTTATTAGTTGGGTTATTTATCCATTGTAATTATTCTATGCCTTAGGGCTTCCTTGTAATTATTAATCTTCATTAATATAAAAGGGGGATGATATCACAATCATTCCCTAATGTTGGTATTCTCTAAAATTATCAGAGCACATAGCTTGAATTATTGTTTGAGCACATATCTTGAATTATATGTGGTAGCAGCTATTAGGTTAAGATCAACCATCTCACAACTTGGCTTCACTTGACTCCAAGTACGCCCCATCACGGAGGCACTCCTAAAGCGTCTTCACAAAAGGTGGACTCTCGAGATTGCTCTAGAATTGACGCTCCATTTGTTCACCTACATATATATAGGGGAAGGGGGTGAGCTAAAGCCCAGTGAGTAATATCAGTATAAAGAGGTTAAATGAATGATGTCTAGCATAATACAAATCATATCTCATGAGTTTCAAAACAAATCATAATTAAGTACTTGTCTTAACAAATTCTATAAATCATAACTCATACGTGGTACATCCAATATTGCAAAGCAAAGGCTAGAAGGCATATATCAAAGGGACCACATGGGTCTAGGCAAAGGGACCATATAGGTCAAGCAAAGAGATCACTCGGGTCAACATCAGAGATCTCTATACTCATATAACAAAGGCCTTGGTATTGTTTCCCCCAGGCAAGGGCCTTATCAAGCAAAAGGTCATGGTATTGTTTTCCCCAGGTGAGGGCTTCACTAAGGATGCCACAATTACTTTTCAAATGAGACAATCATTCATTCTTATCAAAATAGCATTTCAAAATAAGATTCTTGCAGTAATTCAAAATATACATTTGAACATATCTATTCAAAGATACTACTCATAGTGGGCTAGCACAGGTGTTGGACCTCGGATAACCACCTACACAAAACACATAACAGAGATAGACATTGAAGCGCACGTTCATAATAAATAGCGTATCTTAATTCAATTCTCTTACGTGTGTTTCAAGCTTATTCCATGGCTAAGGATGTCTAATTAATGCTTAAGAATGCCTAAGAGAGCATGAGGATGCAAATATGCACATGTGAGTGTTTGTCAAAAATTGATAAAAATAGGATCTTTGCTCGAGCGCACCTTTGGTCCCTCGAGCGGTGTGGCTTGACTGCAAAAGTACTGGATGGTGTCAAAGTACGCTCAAGCCATCACTTGGTCGCTCGAGTCAAGTGCAAATGTTTGCAAAAATACTAGGAGCATGCGAAGTGCACTCGAGCCACAGATTCGTCGCTTGAGCGAACTGGGCAAATTCTGGGTTTTCCAGATTGCTCTTTGGAGTTCAAAAACATGTCTTTTGTTTTCAAAGTTTGCATGACTTGACAAAAAAAACATGTAGAAACTCTTTATAATGCATGAATTCATGGAAATTATGAAACCATATTCCAAATCTCTTTCAATTTTCCAAAACAAGACTAAAAACTTAATGTTTTTGCCATGCTTGTAATGTTTTGCACTTTTTTCCTTTCAAACCATGATTGAATGAAATGAGAAGTATGAAATAATGGAAAATCTTGCAAGTTCATATGTATAAGCTTCGCACATGTATGAATTTGTAGAAGATTAAGCTCAAAGATGGAGAATTATGCATGCATGTCCAATTTCAACCCAATCCTACAAGAATTCAAGTGATTCTAGCATTCTTTTCTCAATTACATGCAAATGATCCTACAAGCTTCATAAATTCAACTTCTACATGGATTATTTACAAGAATTATGGGTGATAATCTTACTAGAGCTTGAATTGAAGTTGTACTAGCTAAATCTCTTCAATCCCTCTTCAATTCTCTACAATCTCTCTAGAAGTTGAAGCGCTCTCTCTCTCTCTCTCTCTCTAATTTCTCAACCACAATTATGTTGAAGAAGGAAATGAATTCAACATGTTTAAGACACACATATATATGGAAGGATTGGATTAGGCTAATTAATCTAGTTTAGGCTTAGTTAATACAAATCAATTCTAATTGATTTATTCTAATTGTTTTGATATGAATCAAAATTGCCATAAGGTTCTAAATATTCCAATTAGCCTATTGAACTAGTTAATTTTGGTTTCTGAATCCGTTTGGGCTTCCAATTTCAAATTGTAAGTCGGTATTCAAACATATAGTCCATAAGCAAACATATAGGCACAAAATAAACATATAATCATGTAATTATGCTCACTAAATAATATATAAAAATAATACATATGCCGAGGTTGTCACAAAAATATCTCTTGCAATGGGTTTGGTCAATGGATCAGCAACCATGTCGCTAGTAGAGACATGCCTTAGGACCACCAAACCCTGCGCAATGATGTCTTGAATAAAGTGATAACGGGTATTAATGTGCTTAGTTCTACCATGGTATTTGGGATCTCTCCCATAAGCTATTGCAATTATGCCATCACAATAGACTACAACAACCTCATCCAAATGCCTTGTTATACTCAAGCTCTGCAAGAATCCTCTTGACCATACTGCTTCTTAGCTCCTCTAACTATAAAAGTGTAACCATAAATTGATTTATGCTTATCTCTATCAACAGACCCATCTACATTACTAAATCTAACCAATCTGAAAGAACCACCTTGGAAGTCTGCAGTCCCTCACAAATATCAAAATATCCTATTAATTACAGCCCAATGTGTAGCTCTAGGATTACTTTGATATCAGCTAACCATACCACCTGCGAAACATATGTTGGGTCGAGTACACATCATAGCATACATCAAACTACCAGCAACACTTGCACAGGGAACATTAGCCATCTACCTCTTTTCTTCCTTTGTTTTAGGATTTTGTATGGTACTAAGAATTTGACCTTTCTCAATTGGAGTGTCTATAGGTCTCAAATAGTGCATACGAAACTACACTAAAATCTTCCTTATGTAAGTCTCTTGAGACAAAGTAAGAAGTCTCTTAGTACGATCTCTTGAGATCTTAACTCCTGGTACATAATCTGCCTAACTCATGTTCTTCATCTCAAATGTAGAAGACAACCTCTTATGAGTGGCAACAATGAACTCTAAATCAGTGGCAACAATCAACTCTAAATCATTCTCAGCTAACAAAATATCATAAAACATACATGTGAAGTTGATCTACACTCCCTCCTTCAATATAGTTATGTTGGAGACTTTCATATGCAATCAAAATAAGATATTTTATTATTGCTAAATTTCTACATTAATAGTTTCTCCTACTTTTCGCTTGTTGTTTATGTTGTTCTCTGGAACATATATACGACAAAAAATAATACTTCTAGGCATGAGATTCTATCTCAAATTCATTGTTTTTATTTCATTTGATAAGACGATAGAGAGATTTGTGGACAAAACTTCTAT
Source organism: Camellia japonica (assembly GCA_030407325.1). Lineage (NCBI taxonomy): Eukaryota > Viridiplantae > Streptophyta > Magnoliopsida > Ericales > Theaceae > Camellia > Camellia japonica. Next base: position 77,181,422 of record JAPPVO010000014.1, on the reverse strand, counting down.
ATACACTTTACTTAAATTTTTCTCTAATATTGATCTACATTATCTACTTGTTACGTAAATTAGGAAGACATTCATCTTTCAATGTCATGATGTATAAGGATTTTTTTAATAATTTTTTTTTTGTTCCCCCCTCCCCCTCCCAAATCACAAAGAATATTGAGACAAACTCAATAAAAGAAAGATTTGTAGTGCACAAAGTATCAAAGCAGCTAATCAATCCCAATTAGATTAGCAAGCCCTATCATCAGCTAGCATTACAACGAAGGTTGGTGACAAACCAACCAAAACAAAAACAAAAAACATAGCAATCCAAACAACTACAAAACAATCTCAACAAGTGGGGGCAACTATGAAGAATCACATCAAATCACATTCTTATTAATAGCAGCAAGATCATCAACAACATTCAATTAGCAGCAACCAAAGACCTTGTTGAAATAGCCATGAACCTAAACATCAACAAACACTCCTTGAGGTTAGGTTTCATCTTTTCCAAAGAGTAACCCAAAAAATTATTAAATCAACAAGCTCCTCCCAATTTGGTCACACATTAGAAAAGATAAACTTGTTTCTAAGCACCCACATTGATTGTAATACTACGAAAGGAATCACCTGCCAAACTATCTTCTTTGCTTTTTTATCATCCAAATCTGCCACCATTGAAACAGAAAGGCTTATAGAGCTTGGGACAATCATGTTTATCCCCCACCATTTGATAATTGAAGACCACAACCTCTATACTTGTTCACACCATAGTAGAATATGTTTTGCTATTTGATGCCCCGATTTCTCAAGAATCCCAATCTATTTGAGAAAATAGTTTTCATGGATTAATAAGTAAATATCTACAGATAACCTTGTGAAATAACAATATACAATTGAACATGCAAATGGGGAACAAGATAAACAATAGAAAACCCTTTCTTAATATATTCATTCAATACCATGGGTTACAAATGTCACATGCATCCTATATTCAAGTTCACTACATGACATGAATATTGAGCATATGAAACATTAAATTCAAGTATAATGTTTAAGTTCAAAAGAGAATGCCCGAAAGGCTTACGTGTACCAAGGAACTTGCCTTTGTACAACAAAAAGACATTCATCCGAATACATAGGCTTTACAAAATAAACTAGCTTCTCACGCCCAAAATTCTTAAGCCATCATCTCGGCAGAGACAATCTATCAATACTTGAAAATTGTTTTTCACGAAGAGATGAGCACTAGGCCTAGTAAAGAAGATCTTAACTTAATAAATAAGCATTTGAATATGCATATGATCATGAATGTAAATGCACATGCCATATCATGATAAAACAATTCTAAAAACAAATAATTTTCCAATTCCTCAACTTTCATAATTCATAAGAACATTTATTCAATTTGAAAACAGGGTGAATCCCTAGCTACCAGTAGTCTATCAAAGAACTACCAAAATCATCGCCACTTTAACGGTTGCTAGCTGCAAAGAAATTGGTACCTACTCCGTGCAGGTTTCTAGTCTTTCACTAAGGACTTCAAGCGAACTTAATTCAACATTTCAAATCATTTTATACACTACTCGGATTCACCCACTATTATTCAACAATTTTCAATAATCATGAACATTACATAACACGACCAAAATCATAATTTGTCCAATGCATAATGTCTGATGATAAAATGAGATGCTCAATGCATATTTTCCAAATGGTTTCAATTCTCCTAAGTCATCAATCGATTTCTACAACAACAACAATGCAATCCTCTTCTTATTGCCACAAACAATTATCTCTAATTATATCTCAATACATCATAATCTCTTTATTGGTACTTCGATTCATAAAGAATAGCATCAATTCAACATTTCACCAATTTCTCAATTTCTTGGGTTTTGAAAAATTTCTTGCTTTTGTCCTTTTGAAGTAAATTTGACAAATTCATGCACAACTCTTATTTATTGAAAGGAAATTTTTGAAAGGATCAAATTATATATTGTGGTAGGTAGAATTCTTCTCCATAGGAAAGCGAGATGATGTGTCCCTTCCTTTACTCTGCCAAGAGAAACTAAAAAAGTCAGTGATCACCCTTGACAAAGAATGGCCAGGAGGACCCTCCGACGGTCAAATCAGAATACTATTTGGCCATGGGAATTCAATATTTAAATGAGGGTTCTTGGATTACCTTTGCTCTGTCTTTCTTGCTTCGCCTGCTTTGCCTTTAATAGTATTCTTGACTTAAATCCTATCCGTTGGATAAATGTTTGATCCGAGGGTTCTGCTCGCTTCTGGATTTGGTCAGGCAAGTGGCCATGTTGCTTTTATTTTTAATCATTGGATCATCCTCCCTTGGATGGCTTAGATTACATCAGATGTTAGTAGGCAACTTGCCAAGTGCTATGTTCATTCAATCAAGCTTGATTAGACGATTCGATCATTTGATAGGCCTGACCTATGTCTCTACATTTGCTGTTTGATGTCTCCACAATTAGATGAAGATGAATTCGACGATCCTCTGGTATTCTACAGATCTCCTTCTAGAAAGAGATCTTGCTCCTCATGTGCTCGGTCACGTGCCATTGTTCCACCAGTTGGTCTTTAATGGTCCCCTTAGTAATCTGCCTAGGCCTTTTCCTTTGGGCCGTTTTGCCTAATTGCTTTTGGACTTGGGCCAGCATTTTACCCTTCCACAATTGCCCCCCTTCAATGATCGTCCTCGGGTGGTTGCCGAAGATGATAAGCCGATTAGATGCAGAGCTGAACCTTTCCCTTCGTTGGTGATACGAGTCCTTTTTGGCTTGCTACATTAATAATGGCATCCGTCATATCGTCTTTCTATGCGCCGTTTCACTTCAGACATATTAGATGAGGAGATGTCTTTTGCCCTTCGTTACTTTGCTTGCCATCCTTTCAGAAGCTTAGACATGCCCCTTTTCTCTCTCTACCATTTGAAGTCTTAGTTTGTTCTTTCAATAAGTTTATCCCCTTTCTTTTGATTTCCTGTAATTTCATACTTTCAATGCTCCTTTCTGTTTTTTATTCATCATGAATGGTCTCATACAACTTTTTGATTCTAAAGAAAGTATTCCGGAGTTTAGAACTCTATATAGTATCCCTGATGACATTGTCGTCTGTTTCCCTACTGATGACGACGACATCGTCGAAGTGTTAAGTAGATCCCTCTGCCCCTAATCGACATTGTCGAGGGAGGAGTTTAATTCTCTTTGCACCCTCTTCTCAAAGAGGTACTTCATTTCGACGAAGTACCTACTTCTCAACCTGCCCCCAACTTTTTTAGGATAGTTATGGAAGTAATTGCTTTGAACAATATTTTATGGCTAAACTTAGGGCTTTCAGAAATTAGGTATTACTACAACTTTGTCCCTACTGCTAGAGTGGGGGCGAAGTTTTACTTCAAGCCCAGATTGGCAAAGCACCAATTAGGTCAAATGCTTCCTAATTTTGACAAATGCATAATGACATGGTTGTGATAGTGTAGGGTAACTATGAATTCCCTCCTAGTGTCAACAGAGTTAGACCTATACCTAAGGTCATCGGTCAACAAGGTTAATATTTTCATTTTTGTTTGCTCACAAACCTGCCTTTCATGAGATTAGCGCTAATGTTCTTGTTTCTCTTTTTCAGCCTCAAAAGTCCTTTCTCACCCAAGTGAGTGGGAAGATCAAGTCAACATCCCCCTTCTTTAGCAAGTTTGGGTGTACAGTGGTCCTACCGAACAGCATGGACAAGGTTGGGCTGCTCACGTGTTGCTTTCCTACATCCTTTACTATAGTACCATAGTAACGACCAACGACATTCCTCTTAGTGACGATGGTGGCTTCGATTTCTACGTTCTCCCTCATCTTCGGGAGAATATCAAAGAGTAAAGGTTGAAGAAGAGTAGCCTCAAGAGGAATCATCCAGTTCTGAGACTACTCTTTCTGATATCATGCCACCAAAGGGAGGGTGAGTCAGCCTTTGCCTCCCAGGCCATCTCTGGCTCCACTACTTTTGATCAGCCTCAACAGTCGCCAATCATGGTAGTCAATGATGCTCTCCCTTTCCCAGCCGCTGCTACTGCTGGGAGCACTCTGCCCCAACCCATAGGGCAGAAGTCTGGCAAGCGCCCAGCCGATCAATCTACAAAACTACGAAAGAAAAGTCGCGAAAGAAGAGCCAATATGACCGTTCTCTCGCTCTTGTTGTTGTATTTTCTTCTGCTCCAAAGGCAACCACTGTTGTTTCCCCAATCGTCCTCATACTTACACTAAAAGATTAGTAGCTCACGAATGCTTATACGACCATGGGCAGTGCCGAGGTGGCTTTTGCTATTATTCGCAACTTCATTCTTCCTGTGGATATTGCTCAGTTGTCTGAGCAGTCGAATACAACTATCTTTTCTCAGGCGTCGCACTTTTCCTTGGAGGTAAGTGTTCACTATTTTGATTTTTTTTTATTATTTATTTACTGGAGGTACTAATCCTTTGCTAACTTCACATTTTTCTCTTATAGGGCCTTTTTTGGCTTATGAGGCCATGGCTTGCCATGAGAAGCTGATCAAGACTGTTAACACACTGAAGTCTTCCAAGGACAAGTAGAACAGGAAGGTGAAGGAGTTGCAGCTCAAGCTAGCTACTTTGGAGGGCAAAGTGGTGGAATTAGAGAAGAAGCTTTAGACAATGGATGCCATGTTGAAGTCTTCGGCTAAAGAAATTATGTCTTGAAAGTGGAAAAGCAGCAGCTCTCCGCTACCTTAGATGCATCCAAGACAGGCCTTGATTCTATTGTCAAGGCTGCGAAGAAGGAGAGATGCAGTGAGGCCACAACCAATTATAAGAAACAGTTCATCAAATTAGAGAATATTCTCTTTGAGGATGGATGGATGGTTGCTCTTCGTGCTGCCAAGGTTCCAGAAAGGTATGAACTAATGAAGAGCACTCCTTATCCCCAACCTAAGACCTTGGAGAAGCCCAGTGAAGAAGTTGCTGATGGAGCTGGCAGAGAGAACCCTGCTGCTACCTATTGCGAGACTTTTTTTTTTTTTTCCCTTTATTTTTAGGATGTAATTTTAAGGTCTTATTTAATTTTTCCTTTTTCTTTGTATAAATGTTGTGTTATGGATATATTAAATATGAGTTTCTTTATCATTTTTTATTCTGCCTTTTATTTATTCACATGGTATATATATTTTTTATTTGTGTGTATGGAGGAACAATATTAGTGTTAGATTCTTCCTTGCTCTAAGCAAGAGATCGGCAACATTCTTGCTGACGTACCATCCCTGAGATGGTTTTTCATAGAAAACCTTCAGAGGTTTGATTCCTTGCTCTAAGTAAGAGATCGGCAGAATCCCTACTGACGTACTACCCCATGGATAGATTTAGGAAACCCTCCCTTGCTCTAACTAAGATCGGCAATCGTAGACACCCCATTTTGACTGACCCTAAGACTTCAAGTTCTTGCAAGCCTCCCAATGATTAAATGGTACTTACTTCATCCTTAGAATATTTAAAGTTGTTTAGAGTTGTTGTACAAACCCGTTTTGGCCAAAAATCAACTTTTTACAAAAATGACCATTTTATCCCTGGACCCGTTTTCAGCTAAAAACCAACTTCTTAACCCTGGAAAGCACAATTGTGCTTTGATTGATCGTATTTTCTAAAAATCAGTGAGCCGTTTTAACAAAAATATTGACTAGAATGCAATTTGGGCTTGCTTGTGGCACAAGCAAGCCAAGAGCATAGGATCACGTACTTGTGCACAGATGCATCGCACGTGTACCAAGGCAAAATGCACATGGGCATGTTAGATGTAAGTGTATACATTGTTTGTATGTGTGCACAATCATTGCATGTGTGCACTTTGTTTGTACGTACAAACACTAAAGCATCACAAAGTTATTTTTGGTAACTCAATTTTGGTACATTTTTTGTGGGAACGGCGGAGCGGGAAGAGATGAAGTGCTAGAAGGGTTCCAGAGGCTTCCCCCAGCTCTATAAATAGAGCCCCTTCCCCTCTCTTCGAAGGGGTTGAGAAATTTGAAGCTTTTCAAAGGTTTTTAACAGTAAAACACCTCTTCCTCTCTCCTTTTGACCATAGCTCCAAAAATAACACACCCCAAGCAACTCTGAACTTCTAAAAACATTATAAGGCTTGAAGAACACAAACTATAATCAGAACCTAAGCTTGAGGGAGGTTTACAAGTAAGAAAACAAGGTTTTCTTGCCTTTTCTTGCATTTTCTTCAAAACAGCAGGTAATCTCTTATCTTTTCTTTAATTTCAGTATCTTTTAGTCTTTTATTTTAGTATTCAAAGCACGTTAGGGTATTAGCTCATCCTCTTATCATATAGTTCTTTGGTTTCTCTTACTTTCTCACTTCTTCATGCATGTTCTATTCATTTTTATTAAAAACAGCGCGCTTTTAGGGTTGTTTTAATCATATAATTAGCATGTATGGCCTAGTTTAAGCATCATGTAGGTTAGTTTTGCATTATTCTATGTATTACTCGTCTTTCCGGCATTAAATCATATTAGAACCCTTAAATCGGGCCTAGGTGCATATTTGGTATGATTGGTTGCATGTCTAGGTCATATTTACTTTGTGCGTGCATGTAAGACACGAAAGTAAGCATCCGTGTAAGTTTCTTTGTCCTTCTCGGCATTTGTGTGTTATTTGCATTGTTCTTTAAATAATGCAAGTTTCTATGATATTTTTTTTGAATATTGTTTATTTTAGTTTATGTTTAAAGTCATGGATTGTCGAAAATTCGCTTTTAATGGAAAATCATTTTTCATTAATATATATATATATATGACTTTATTCATTCAACCTATAAAATATATGATATTCATTTTTACTTCAATCACATAGTTTCAAGTTAGTTAAGGGATTTAGATCTAAAATGAATTTTTGTCAGCAATTAACCACCAAAATCATGAAATAGAAAGTAAGTAGAGGACAATTTTCGGATTGGATAAAAGGGTGCTTCCATGTAAATGGAATTCCCCTTTTGTACATAAGCTTCGGAACTCGAAATGATTGTGGTTATGACGAACTAGGCCTTATCTTAGTTTTCATCGTTAAAAGTTTATTAATTTCCTTTTAAAAATTAAGTGGCAACTCCGTGTTAACAAAGGAAGTCGGTGTGGGATGCATGCCTTAGACTCAAAAAAGGCACGACACCTACAGTTGGCAACTCTGTCAGGGAATTAAGTTAGCTTGACTTGAAAATTTCTATTTTATGAGATTAGTGATTAATTGTTAATTGCATTGTATCATTTTAGAACTAAGGAAATTTGCCTTATTGCATAATATCCTGGACTCTATTCGCACGCTATGTTATGTCAATAAGGCAAGCGTCAGATTATGTTATTAGTATTGTTTGATCATTTCCTTATGGAATCAGAGATCTATTGATACCCTTCAAAAAATGAAAAGAATTATTTGGTTTTTCCATGAATCAGGTAGAGGTCGTGTATATATAATAGATTCATGATACAATATAGGAAACGATATAAATAAGGAAACGATACTAAATCAGTGATTGACACAATCACAAATTATATACATAATACTAAAAATAAAAAGATTTTGTGTACTCTAATTTATATATTCAACACTTCCCCTCAAACTGGTGTGAAAATATTCAACAATCGCAGCTTGCCAATGGATGACTGGAAAAAGCCAAAAAAAACTCAATGGCTACTCCAAATAAATGCTACCAAACAAATCTGGTAGAAAGGGCCAAAAAAGTGCTTAATACATCAACACCACACCCTAGAAAGGGAAAAAAAAAGGGACTGATCTGCCCCAGAAGAAATTAACCGGATTAAATGTCGGGACTGTTTAAAGGGGTCATGCCGGACCGTACTAGGAACTAACCGGAATCAATGTCGAGACAGTTTACAGGGTCATGCCGGACCATTGTAGGAACTAACTAGAATCAATATCGGGACAATATAAGGGGTCATATCGGACCGTTGTAGAGACTAATTGGATGTTGAACCAGCAAGTGTGGCACACACATAACTTATGACGTGGTGCTAAACAATGATGCCAACAGATGACTGAGTGCACCAATGGGTGGCCTATTAGAAAGTGCGCCAGGAGGGACGGCTTAGGTGGTTCATCAAGGGGGCGACTTCGGTTGTGCGCTGAAAGGGGTGACTTGGGTTGTGCGCCAGATGGGGCGACTTAAGTGGTTCGCATGGTATATTACTATGCTCACCATAATATAGGTATAATACCCCCCTCAAACTCAAATAGGTTTGAAGATAGAAACCTATTTGAGGTTGAAACAAAGGAAAAGAAAAGTGGAGCAGAAACACAAAAAAATGGATTGCGAGTAAAAAAAATATGATAGAAATATTTGGGATAGGAATAAACTAGTGGATAAAGGAAGAGATTACCACGAAATGATACTGAAAGAAAATATGATAGTAGAATGTGTTGAGGTTTGGCGGGCAGCTAAGGCAAGGCTGCCGCCCATCGGTAAAGCAAAATTACTAGGTACTTAACCTAGTGTAACAGCGCCCGCGTGGGACCTCGCTACAGCTCGGACTCGATTTGTGTCGCGGTTCTAAATCTGAACCAAAGAGTCCACCTCTGGGAAATCGTTTTGAAGAAAACAGATTTTTGAAAAAGTAGTGCCAAACATGGACTGCTTTGCCAGATTACAGAGTCGCCACCTAAATATTTTTAAAATGGGAAATTTAGGAAACCCTGACTCGGTGCCGAAGGCCACGTGTCCGTCATCACCAAAGTGATCTTGGCTCGGGAGCTTGGGTACGATCGGGGAAGGTCAGCTATGAGCACCCCCTTTCGCCCGGTTCGAAGACCGGCCTCTACTAACCGTGATATCCAATTTTGAAAACTTTATGCGTTCTTATTCCGGTTATTAGCCTAGAATTACTATGTTGTGCGCACAGCAAACAAGTATAGACTAGATCGTCTAATTTGGAAACAAGCATTGCATATCCGTTTGTTTGGAAAACAGTTTGAAATTGCTACTCGCAAGTAGGCTAAAATACGGATTTCAACGAGTTATTCCAACTCACGCAATCCAACCTCCACCCACAGGCATTCAATCAGTTTATCACATAAGCACTTAGCCGCATGGTAGGCATACTGTCATGTTAACATTCACACGCATGCGACATGCTAAAGCATAAAACTTACATCGTACTCCGTGCCAAAACAAGAAACCCGGTTAGCAAAACATGCATGACCTAGTTTATGTTAAGTGACTAATGCATCGCATACGGAATGTAATCTAGACAGGCTTGGCTATCCTAAGCATGGCACATGAAATGCAACAACTATCACGTATTCAATTTGGAATTGAAAGTACGATGCAGTTTGTATGATGTACCGAGCCCGATGTATGTAAACAAATGCATGAATGCACGCATGCATTGCATAAAGTATGCTAATTTAGATGTGCCCTAATCTACCATCATAAGCAGGTAAATAAAAGGGATAGAAAGAAATGGGGGTTTGGAAGACATACACCCACTCACACACACTTATTACAATTATGCCCTCGCTCGGAGGGACCAAAAGAATATACAAATTAATTAACTACGCAAGCTACTTAAAATATTACAAACTAACTAAATTAATTAACAAATTAACTAAGTTAATTAAAGCAGTAAACGCCTCAGGAAGAGGGCTCAAATGCAGCGTGCGCTCGGAATTGGCTCGGAATCGCACTGCCATGCACGGATTGCCTCTGTTTCCCTGCTATCCTCCTCTGAAAATTGCCAAAGTCCCAGGAGTGCCTCTCAGGGCACTGGGGAGTACCACCGACTGGGGTAGAGCACCACCGGCTGAAGAAGGAGGCCACCGGCACTAGATGAAGTTATCGGCTGGAAATTGACTGCCGGTCGGCACAAAATGTTCTGCAGATCCTGCAACTCACAGCAGCAGAGGACAAACTATGCATGGCAAGGTAATTCAAGGTATTTATGCACTATACACACCCCTTATCATGTTATTGACTCAAAAGGGCATGTGCCTCGATTCCCGGACCACCAATCGCGCATTTCCATGCATGATGGCCCTAAGAACCAAGAATGCAACTTTGATTTCAAATGCATGCAATGCAAACAAGCAAACAAGGGTGCTCAAACCTCTATCATGACTTGGTCAAGAGGCTTAGCATGCATGTCGATGCAATGAAGTCCTAAACATGTCAACTAGTATGCAATATGGCAATACAATGCAATCATGCAAGTAAGCATACAAGACAAGCATACGAATCAATGGAAGGATGGTCTTATACATGAATTAGGCAACTCAAATAGTCCTAAAATCAGTGGCCAAATGCTAGGTCAAGAGGGCCAAACACACATGTACACATGCACAAGTTAAGGCACCAACACTTAAGCATAATAAACAACATTCAAGCACACTTGAGATGAGTTGAACATGGGCTACTAGCATGCATTAAAAGCTCTCAAATTCATTTCAAACATGATGCCAAATCATGCAATAAATCCAATCAAACAAAGCATGCAAATAGCCTAGGCTTAAGGCAAGCTAATAGGGCATTAAACCACACTTTGCACAAACATACATGGCATGCACTAATCAACCTAAAACAGGTTTCTAGCATGTCAAAACAAAGCCAAATGGCTACTTAGATGGCATCTAAGAGTCATTAAATCAAAGGCATGCAACATGACCAAAACATGGAGCATTTAACATTAGCTTAAGAAGTCACAAAGAGGCATGCAATGTAAACATACAAGCACTTCTAGGGGACTGAAATAGCATGCTAGGTGGTTCCAGACCATCAAAAACAATGCAAGCAAAGCATGCTACACACTCATGCTCTTAAGGCCAACAAGCCAAATGCAAAGGGGCTATATTAAACATGCTAAGATTGACCAAAATACTTATGGACAGACCTAAAACATGGTAATATGAGCACAAAATCTTCACAAACACAAGTCTAAAACATGCTAGAAATGGAGGCATACAACCTAAGCATGTTAAGGCATAAAGAGGCATTACAAGGCAACTATACTAAGCATGCATAGGAGACCAAAACCAACTTGGAGGCATGTTATATCATGGCAATATAAGCATGGAAAACAACCAAGGCATGCTCAACACACACCCAAACATGGTGCTCCTTTGGAAGCCAAAATTTGCCCTTTTCAAGGACATCAAGGAGAGGGGGTGGCCCTCCCCTTTCGGAGACTTCAAGGCACCATCTCCACCACTGAAATCCCTCAAGATTTCAGTGGGGGAGAGGCCCAAGTACCAAAGTCTCGGATCTCTCACAAAATGGTACAAAAAGTACCCTTTTCAAGGCCTAAGGGTGGTCAAACTTGCTCAAACCACAAAACACTCTTAATATACAATGAAGAGGCTTAAAAACAGAACTTTTATGTATTATATGCTAAGCACAAAAACTGTTTTAAAGTAAGCAAAAAGAGGGTGCAAAAATGGGGTAAAAAGAGGACTAGTGTCTCACCATTGTTGACCTCTTTAACAAAGTTGTAGTTGATGCTTCCTTAGGCTCAAAATCTGTCAAGAACTTCAAAAACCAGCCCTTAGAACCTTAGTTGCAAGGAGAAGGTGAAACACTAGGTGTTTGTGTGCAATAGTAAGGCACAAAACACCTAGACACACAAGAGAAGGATAGAGATAGAATGTGTATGCAACTCAAACCCTGGAAAAACCAGAGCTTCTCTCTCTCTTTTCCTCTCTCACTCCCCAAATTTTCTAACCCTTGAGCCAAGAGAAGAGCCTTCTCTTGTATAGGCATGAAAACTTACAAGTTAAGGCATCAAAAGGGCTCATCCCTCCATACACGTGTATGGAGGGGAAACAAACACCAGAAAGCTGTCTGAAAATATCTCCAAAAACAGCTGTAAAGTGGTCGGCAGGGCAAAATGGTCATTTTGCCAAAAAGAGTGCCGACCGGCACAAAAGAGTGCCGACCGGCACAATATAGTGCCGGTGGCCACACCAGCCAGCCGGTGGCCTCTAGCCACAGCCGATGGTATGTGGGGATGCCTCACAAAGCATTCCCTACCCTCCCAAGGCAAAACACAAGTGTTTGGTGCAAAACCAAACACCAAACGGTCGAGTTCGGAGGTCCTGAGGCAAGGCGCGCGTAGCCGAGAACTCCGAGAACTCCAAACGAACACAAACATGGATAATCACCGAGTGTTCCAACGGTGACGTCGAAGTCTTGAGGACGGTCAAAAATGGGGTGTCTACACCTAGGTCTGATACCAAAAAGAATGAAAGAATTATTTGGCTTTTCCATTAATGAGGTAAAGGCCATGTATATATAATAGATTCATGATACAATATAGGAAACGATATAAATAAGGAAACAATACTAAATCAGCGATTGACACAATCACAGATTATATACATAATACTAAAAATAAAAAGATTCTATGTACTCTAATTTTTATATTCAACAACCTTTTGTGACCAAACCTACCTTTTGCATATAGAGAGCATTAGCACCTTCGAAATTAGGACAGGATACCAACCCTTCTAAGATTGCAATGTTGCCTTTTTGTATAATTTAGTGAATCTTAGATCCCATTACCAAAATTAGGATAGGGCAGCCCTACCCTCTAATAGGCATGAATGCAAATTATGTGCTTATATTGTATCTTGTCTTGAATGGAAATGGTTTGATTTGATTTTGAGATCAACAATCAAAAAGGCAGTGATTTCATTCCAAAAATCTAGGGAGTCGGAAATGGTAGTGATTTGATTATGGAGAAATCTGAGTTATTTCGGGGCAGTGATTCAATTACAAAAATTTAGGGAGATTTGATTTTGATTATGATTCTGTGAAAAATTAGAAGGTAGTTTCCCAAATTAAAGGATTTGAGTTTGAATTTAAATTCCTAACTTAGTGATCAATTAAGAATAATTGCCTTTTCAAAATTTAAATCCCTAAGAAAATATGTGATCAAAAGACATCTTTTAAAAAAAAAAAAAACTTTCCAACCTAAGTTGAACCTTGGAGATTATGAAAGGTATTTGATTAAATAAGAATCTCTAGGTCATTGACTTTGGAGGGAATTTCAAATTTTATGAAAGAGGGTAGGTAAGGAAGTGGTAACCAGTCTTCCATTTTGAAATAAAATTCCAATTCCCTTAAAAAATATTTGACTAGAAGGCAATTATTTGATTAGATTCTTAGAATAAAATCTAAAACTCCTTGGGAGATAAGAATTTTGAAAAATTATGAGTAGAATTTTAGAAATTATGGAAAGTTCTTCAGTAAATGAAAATCTTTAAGTTGTTGACTTTGGAAGGAATTTTGATTTTATGGAAAAGTGTTAGACAATGAGATGATGACCAAGTCTTTCATTTTGAAATTCATTATGAGGCATTTGACTAGAAGATGATTGTTTGATTGATTTTTTGGAATAAAATCTAAAATTCTTTCGAAAATTTTTAAAATAAAATTTGAGTAGAGTTCGGAAATTGTGGAAAGTTCTTTTCATCAAGTAAAAATTTTGGGTTAATGACTTTCAAGTGAACTCTAATTTTATGAAATAATGGTAAATAAGGAAGTGGTGGCCAAGTCTTTCATTTTGAATAAAATTCTAGTTCCTCTATAGGGTATTTAGCTAAAGGATATTTGTTTCATTGATTACTTGGAATAAAATTCGAACCCCTTAGAATTTTTTGAAAAAAAATAATAATAATAATAAGTGGAAGAGGAAAATTTTGAAATTTGAAAAAAAAAAATAAAAAAAAATTGGACCTTCTTTTTGAAAAATAATTTTTGGAAAAGAGTGGAGTTGTAATTTGATCATATGATTCTAAGATACAAATGGGACACCCTTTTAGTAAAGCAACAAATAATGGAAAGGCAGCTACTTAGGTTGATCAAATTGGTAGGGACCATTCAAATTTCTTAAAATTTCCTTGATTGGGCAACTTTCACAAAACTAGTAATGATGATGATTTTGAGACCCTATGATGAGCATCAAACAAGAGTCTGACTAGGTTCATTTGCATACTTCCTAGGATTGTATTCGCAACTGGCAACTTAGAAAGATAATTCTCCGAGTCAATTTACTGTGTCTCATACTCAAACAAGCTTTATCAGTCTTATCAATTACCAGCCATGTCTCAGCAAAACGAATCAGGGATTCTGACGGTGTTGCTTCAGAAAATGTCCTTAGATGGTGAAGGCCAAACTAACACCCCAATGGCTCACAGTTGTTTGGTTTAAATAGATGATGTAACCCAAATGGAAAAACGCATATGGTGGGAGGACGAAGACCTTCACCTGGCTTACACTGATGAAACCTAAGGGAATGTTAAGTCAGATGGCACTTGGTATGTGGAGGAAGTGGATCACCTCGCACGTAGCGGACGGCATTTCAAACTCGCATTCCTTGAGCAAGGTGAAGTTTCAGAAGCCTCTAAAGGGAAAGGAAAAGAACATGAGGAAGATTGTGTGCTTCAGTAGCTGAAAAAGATTCAGGCAAACATCTCTATATGAGGTCTTCTCATGGCTTCTCATGAATACCGCCAGGCCATGCTAACCACACTAAACAAAGCCAAGCTGTCCATAGACACCACCCCAGACTAGCTAGTGGCATTAGTCTCACCTGTAAAGAAGAACCTAACTATCACTTTCTCTAACAAAGATTTGCCGCCTGAAGTAGCAACTCACAACAAGCCTCTGTATGTGTCACTAAAGTGCCAAGAGAGTGGGTACCAGTGGTGCTCATCGATAATGGATCTACCATAAACGTATGCCCAGCTAAGACCGCATATGCTCTAGTATTGAGGCCTAAGGATTACACTGCAACCACACAAGCTGTCAGAACTTATGACAACACCTAGCGGGAAGTTGTAGGAATGGTGAGACTAAGGATCGAGCTCGGGTCGGAAAAACATGACGTGGAGTTCCATGTCTTGGACGTTCTGGCCACATTCAACATGTTATTAGGAAGATAGTGGATACACTGACTCTGAGTCGTGCCTTCAATCGTCCACCAAAGAATCAAGTATGTCAAAGGGGACTGTGTGGTTACTTTGGATGGTGACACTTCTGTACGTTCACCCCCCGACGTAACCACTTCTTTACTAGAGATCTGCCATGGAGATGAGGATGTCTTCCTCTCAAGCTTCACCATGGCAAAAGCTCAGATAGTACAATCTATCATGGCACTTGAGGAGGATCGATATGTTGGTGCACCCTCTATTCTTATGATGAACAAACAAAGATGCATTCCTGATTTTGGTCTAGGAAAGAGCAGTAAACAGGGAGTTACAAAAGTGCCAGAAGTCAACAACCATTTGTTCACCTTTAGGCTGGGATACCAACCAACAAAAGAAGATTTGATAGCAAAGACGATTGAAGCATGAGACAAGGCAAGGGAAAAAGAAGAGGGTAGCAAATACGAGCTCAAGGACAAACCCATCTAAATTTTCTGTTTATTTTGAGTTTGAGTTAGATACAAGTTCCCCTACTTCAATTAATGAAATAATGAATGATTCTGAGTACCCTGCAGTACCATTAGTTAACAACATCAACCCCGTCAATTTTAATAATGAAAAAGATTTCGAGGAAGAAATTCGTCAAGGCATAAAAGACTTACTTGAATGGAAGAGGAGAGGGGCGCTAAACCTATCATGGATGAAATAATCTCTATAAACCTAGGCAATGAGGAAAATCCTCACATGGTCCAGATTGGATCCACACTGTCTTCAGAGGAACCCGAATGCCTAGTCGCCCTTTTAAAAGAATTTAAAGATGTTTTTGCATGGTCGTATGAAGACATGCTTGTAATCGATCCTAAGATTATACACCATAAAATCCCCCTAGACCCCGAGGCTAAACCCGTGAAATAGAAGTTGAGAAGAATTCGTCCAGATTGGGCCCTTAAGATTAAAGAAGAAGTAACGAAACAAATCAATGCTGGATTTTTAAAAGTATCACAATATCCAAAATGGGTAGCCAACATAGTTCCCATCCTGAACAAAGATGGCAAAATTAGAGTTGGCATTGACTTTAGGGATTGGAATGAAGCTATTCTTGATTTTAATGATTAATAATGATGGCAACAACCAACTTTGGTAACCACTTAAACACATTTAATATTTTGGAGATGAAATTGACAATTGAAATGTTGAGGAATGAAAATGACACAAAATGCATGCTCCAGACACTAAAAGTGTAATTAACCGTCAATTCATAGGTTGATTATTTTATTCATATTTAAGGTGTAAAATTATCTATTAATATGTTTATCTCCCATGCGTGAACTTAGATTTTGTTATATATAATTTCTAATATATGCTAAAATAAGAAATAAGATAAGGAATGACATAATGTTGTGGGCACTTCTATCTTGAATTCAAAATAAAAGAGCAAGTTACACTAACCTTCCTTGAGGTTTTTGAAATGACAAAAATCTTTTTGAAGATTTAGTTTTAAATTACATTGACTTCCCCTAAGATTTAATAAAATTGCAAAAATTTGACAAAAATCTCTTTGCGGGTGAGTTTTAAATTGCATTGACCTCCCCTGAGGTTTAATGAAATTAGAGGAACCTCCCCTGAGGTTTCTAAAATGATACAAACCTCCTTTGAGGTTTATTTTTTTATTACAAATTCCTTCCTCTTTACTTTATCGTAAAACAAAATAGCAAAAATTGTTCACACCATCAAATAATTTAATTACATTTTCAATTTACGTTTTAAAAGTATTTCCAAATGCAAAGGACTTAATTTATATAGTTCATATTTTCTTTCTTTTTTATACTTGTAGTTACTATTGATTGCATGTGTCTCCTTCATCAAAACACATATGTTGCTAAGTATATTATAAATTGAATTTAAGAGATCCCGCACGATCAATCACCACAATTACTATTTTATTTCTTCATCCTTATTCTTTACCCAAGATTGTGATAGTATATTGTGCAGGATCCCTAGTTTTTTTTGTTTTTTTTTTTTTCCCATCTTGTTCTCATCTTAGTTCATCCATTTGCGTAGGTTGTAATTGATCTTTACTTTTGTTGTTGGGTGTTCATCTTTGGGTCTTCATTCGGTGATATTTTGGTTGGATTGGGTGTTCTGTTGGTCAGATGGGTGTTGTTTGGGTGTTTGGAGTTGCTTGGCGCTTTAGGTGTGAGTCAATTTGGTGTGGATCGATTGAGTGGGTGAATGATGGGCGGTGGTCGGCATTTTGTTCGGCAAAGACGAGGTCAGCGTTTGTTCGGCAAAGAAGGGGCTTTCGGATTGCAAAACAGGGATGGATGAGGAGCTTTAGCAATGGGAGATTGGGAGGCTGTGTGCAGTACGTTTTTGTGTCTTGGTGTAGATACTCCATTTTGACTGACCCTAAGACTTCGAGCACTTGCAAGCCTCCTAATGATGAAATCGTACTTCATCTTTAGAATGTTTAAAGGATGTTTGGAGTTGCTATATAAACCTGTTTTAGCCAAAAATCAATTTTTTGCGAAAATGACCATTTTACCTCTGAACTTGTTGTTAATCAAAAATCAATTTTTTAACCCCGAAAAAGAGAGGAAAGCCTGGTTGTCTTTTCATCAAAAGTATTTTCCAAAATTAGTGGCCGGTTTTATCAAAAATATTGATTAAAACACAATTCGGACTTACTTGTGCCACAAGCAAGCTAAGGGCATGGAACCTTGCACTTGTGCATGCATGCATGGCATGTGTACCAAGACAAAGCGTGCGTGTGCACATTATTTGTGCATACACACGAAGTTGGTGCGTGTGCACATCGTAGTGTCGCATAACCAGTTATGGAAACTCAATCTTGGTGCATTTTTGGTGGGAACGGTGGAGGAGGAAACGATGAAACCCTAGAAGGGTTCCAGAGCCTTCCCTCTTGCGTATAAAAGAGACCCCTCCCCTTCCCTTTCAAGGGGCTAAGGATTTTGAACCTTTTGTAAGCTTTTGAAAGAAAAAACTCCTCTCTTCTCCCTCCTTTGCCTTAGCGATGAAATTTCTTCACCCTCACAGCAACTCTAACCCTTTGAAAACACCTAACGACTGAAGCTCTTGAACCCTAACTTAGAACCAAAGCTTGAGGGAGGCTTGCAAGCAAGGAACTCAATTTTTCTTACTCTTTATTGTGTGCGCTCTTCAATTTACATAAATCAGCAGGTAAACCCCCATCTTTTTGTAAATTTCAGTACCTATTCTTTGTTTATTTTCAGTGTTTATCCATGCTAGGACATTAATCCATCCTAACATCACGTAGTTTAGGCAGCTTTATTCACCTTCTCGCCTCCTCTTGCATGTATTCTCTATTTTCATTAGAACAGCATGTTTAGGTTCATTTAATCATGTAGAAATCATGTGTTAGGCCCAGTTTGGATCATCATGTAGCTTAGTTCATATGCATGCTTTTTACTTGTTACTTGTATTTTGTGCATAAGCATCATTAGTAGCCTCAAACCAGTTTGTATGTTAGTTGCATGATTATGACATTTATTTTATGCATGCAAGACATGTAAGTGGGCATCCAGGTAAGTCCTCTCTATCCTCTTGGCATGTGTGCTTCTTGTATTGTTTTTCAATTATGCAGGTTAAATGCTCTTTCTATGCAAGATTGTGTGTTTTGTTTGATTTTCATATGTATCGCTTATCTTAGTTTATGTTTAAAGTCATGGATTATCACAACAGTGGGGGAGATTGATGCGGATGTGGCCCATAGAATTAAGGCGGGATGGTGTAAGTGGAGAAGTGCGTCTAGGGTACTGTGCGATAAACGAATACCCACTAGACTAAAAGGTAAGTTCTATAGAATGGCTATTAGACCAGTTATGTTGTATGGGATAGAGTGCTGGGCAACCAAGAAACAACATGTAGATAAGATGAGTGTGGCTGAGATGAGGATGCTCAGGTAGATGTGTGGCAAGACTAGACAAGACAAAAGTAAGAATGAGTGTATTTGGAAATGGGTAGGAGTAGCACCGATAGAAGATAGGTTGAGAGAGAATCAATTGAGATGGTTTGGTCACATTCAACGGAGACCAATAGAGGCAGTAGTGAAGAGATGCAATGCTGTAACAGTAGATGGGAGTGTTAGGGACCGGGTAGGCTTAGATTAACATTGGCAAGCGTTGTAAATAGAGATATGGATCTACTTAATTTGACTAACGAAATGATCTTTGATAAGGCTGCGTGTAGAAGAAGGATTCATATAGCCGACCCCATTTGATGAGATTTAAGGCTTTCTTTGGTTTGGTTTAAAGTCATGGATTAATAAAAATCTGTTTTCAACGAAAAATTGGTTTTACAAAACATATGACTTTATTCATAGTGATGCTTGTTTTATTCAAATCACATAGTTGTTAGGTAAGTTAATGGCTTTAGGGTCCAATAATTAACTTGTGTGAAATAATTAAGCGCTAAAATCATAAAATAGAAAATGAGCAGAGGCCAATCTTCGGATAGGGCAACAGGAGGTGCTTCCATGTAAATGGCCTTCCCCTTTTGTATCTAAGCTCCTGAACCCGAATTTTTTTTGGTTGTGACGGATTAGGCTTTAACTTAGTTTTCATTATTAAAGGTTTCTTCCCCTTTAAAAATTAAGTGGTGATTCTTTGTGTCAAAACAAGTCAATGTGGGAAGCAATGCCTTAGACTCTTAAAAGGCATGGCGCCCACTATTGGCAACTCTGCAAGGGACTTAAGTTAGCTTGACGCAAAAAATTCTATTTTATGAAATTACACTACAAAAAATTAAAGTCTAAGAGACCAAAATTTAGGAACAAAATTATTTTTTAGGGACAAAATATTTTTGCTGCGAAAAATGTCATTATTATATTTTTAGTAACGAAAATTGGATACTAGTGATGAATTATTATCTTTCTGGGACCAAATTTTTTGTCTTAAAAAATGAAATTTTTTGAGACCAAACTATTTTGTCCCTAAAACTGTATTTGTTGGTGACATTTTCAAAATTTGGTCATTAAAAGCCTTATTTTTGCCTCTCCGGGATGACCTTTTAGCGACTATCCTCACGATGATAGAAATTGGTCCCTAAATATGTTTTGCAACAAAATTCACTTTTACGGACCAAAAAACTTGATCTCTAAACTGCCACAAGATCCGATGAGAAAATAGTGGACCATGTGGTTCAAGCCAACTACTTCTACATCAGAAAACGGGGGCATCTCTTGAGTCATGGCCGAAAGCACTAACTAGGGCAAATGCCAAGCTATATCTCTATGAATTTAGGGAGTTTATCTAGTCGTACCACTCTTTAGCAAAGTCCATCTTCACCGGTAGGGCCCGAGAATGGTACGAGATTGCCGAGTAATGGGTAGGAGTTGCCCGTACCTTCAATTTGTCCATCGGCCATATTTGGCAAAAGAGAGAAAAAAGAAAAGAGAGAGACACAAAAGAATAGAGAGGTTTGAGATAAGAAGAAAAAGTGAGTTGGGATGTGTTGGAAAAAAAAAAGAAAAAAAAAAAAAGAGATGTGTGAGATGAGAAACCAAGTGAGATGGGTGGTGCTTGGAGCAATAACAAACTCCTACCAAGTTCCATTGTCTTACCAGCTCCGACCTCATTCAAACCTGCTAGTGTCTCTACCAAGACCAACTCAACAAAGCTATTTCCATCCTTAACCTATTTGGCCACATCAACCAAGATAGGACTAGCTACCCCGTTAATTGGCACCACCAAGAATTGTACAAGTAGGCAGATACACAAGGAGGCTTGTGTATGCTCTTAGAACTTCTAGTCCCTTGGATCATGTCTACCGGCGAGTTTATCGATCAAAGCAGCAATTGATAGCTCACCATTCCAAACACAAGCCTTGGCCTCATTGGGAAGTAACCCACAGATCTCACTAAGCAATTTGGGATAGCTTGCGAGAGGAATTGGCCACACCAAATCAGCATTTGGAGGGCACTTCAGCATAGCCTCGAACTCTTTGAAAGTTGAGCAAAGTTCTTGATGTTCGAATCCCTTAGCACAAAATGGCTTCAAACCAACATGTTAAGGCTCAAAAATCAAAGCTTTTTGTAGTTGGAAACTAGGCCCAAAATAGTATAAAAAGATAGCCAAGCAAGTGATTAAAACTAAGCCTACAAGGTAAGCAATATACCTCTTGAAGCTCAGCACAAAATAGGCACTTTCTTAGGCTCAAACAACCTTTCAACAGCCCAAAATAGGTTCCAAGAGGCCTCAGCTCCAAGGTGGTCCAATTTGGTTAAGGGCTAGTATGCAAATGTGTAGAGAATTCTAACTATCAAGCATAAAACAAGAGAGGAAAGAGAGAATTCTAGAGGGAGAGGGAGAAATTTGCTCAAAATTATCCAACCTCCTCAAATAGGGGAGAGGCCCCCCTATATATAGAAAATCAAGCTAAAGGCTTGTATTCATCCCTCCATGCACGTGTATGGAGATGGTCTTCAGTGAACAATAACTGGCACAGCTGGCAAAGAAATATCTGAAAAAGGGAACAAATGGCCGTCGGCCACTTTAGGTGGCCGACCGACCACTTCAAGTGATCGACAAGAGGAAAAAGTGGCTGACAAGGCCCCTCTCCCTTCCAAGCAAGAGGCAACAAGGTTTGGCCCAAAAACAAGCAGAAAACAAAGAGGGTTTAGAGGCTCAAAGACAAGGCGTTCCACCGAGAACTTCGAGTGATCAAAACAAGCACAATGATCGAGTGTACAAACAATGACATCTAAGTCCTGAGGTCAGTCAAAAATGGGGTGTCTACACATGCGCACGTTTAAGTGTGTGCGCACAACCATGGTGCGCGATCCTACGCTAATAGAGGAGTTTGATCTGTTCAGGGCACAACATTCCAAAGATAGTGGAGGCCATACTAGCATCTTTGTTCGAGTAATTTTAGGTTGTTTAGATTCTGTGTTCAAGCATTTTTGAGTTGTAATTTTGATATTCTATTCAGAAGAGTCTATCAGATCCATGAAATAAACACAAAAGATTAGTCATTTGAAAGAATACTCAAAATTTTAGCAAAAGGAATTGGAATTCATTGCATACACTATCAATCTTGAATTATACAAAGTTTGTACAAAATGTGGGGCATCCCCCAATGGCATCCTATACAAGTGTTTCTAAAAAATGAAAAGAAAATACAAAAAGGTATAAAGTGAAAAGGTCTATAGAGTTAGTCAACCCCCTTGAGGGCGCTTCGAAACACCCTGAGATAGACCCTCACCAACCTCATCATCGTCCTTCTCACTGCTAGAGTTTGTGTAATCCTTATTTGAATCACTCCCTTCAACAACACCACCTGCATGCCCAGATGGGCGGCATCCTGCACAAATCGAAAAAAACACTCATAATCAATCATGCTAGAACTTCATAAATGATGGGAATTACTAGAGAGAAAGATAACTGACTCAGGACACGAATGCCACTCTCGTACCCCTGGACCATCTCCACCAAGCCTGCCACTGTCCTGCAATAGGCCTCCACATATTCCCGAGAAACCTATATTAGAAGAAGGAACGAGGATCAATACTGATAAAAGGCAAAGACAAAGAAAACCGATACTAAAATGGTAAAAGAATACCTGCTTGACTCCAGGAGGAAGATGATAAGGTACTATGGCCAGCTCGAGGATGGGCAATGCTACTGTGCCCTCTCCCATTATCAAAGAGACAACAGAAGGAATCACCAGCAATCCCTCAATCGCCATCGCAACACCAGTGCCTCTAACAAGTACTACACCAAGGGCTAGAGCGGGAACCTAGCATCTTCCTCGACCTCGACTTCAGCCGGCTGGAAAGATACCAAGGCCCAACGTAACTCCCACCAACTGTCCTTCTAGATGGGCCTGGACATAGTCCATGTAGTCCCCCTCTATCAGCAGCCCCTCAACATCAGTGCTGCCTCAAACAAGGAGGAGCTCTTCCTCTGTGAAAGAATTCCTCGCCATCATGCTAGTTGGGGGAGATGCTGGAATCTGTGGATAGGCCAGGCTAAGGGACTGACGACAGACCTACTTGGCCAAGTACTAGACTCTACAAAATAGCCCATCCAACAAAAGTTGTTGTTGGGCAACCGCTTGAAGAACCAGATACCAAGCCTCACTGGCAAGAAGCGCAGCTACCCAAAGACGCCACATGATCTAAACAATGATCAGTATACTAGTAGAAAAGAATCAGAACAGTCAAGGTATAGGTAGATAGGAACTCACATGGTTGTGGGTAATGGTATCAATTATCTGCCAATACTTGGTGATAGTGGAAAGAAATGAGGGATGTTGTCGATCCCTATGGGCCCTCTGGTACCAGATAGCTCGAGGGAACACATCTGGAGAGACATCTCGTACCCCAAGACCCACCTCGAGGAAGTACTTCAAAAACCACATATGCAGGAAAGCACAAAGAATAGATAAATCAGATAAACAGGCAACATATAGATGGTACAGAGGAACAGATAGGAAAATAAAGGAAAGGCAGTAAGCAATATACCTTCCACAAGTGCCAGTACCCGCCCAATTCAGTATCACGATTACATGAGGCAGCACTCGCATAACCGTATATGGTAGCCAAAGTTGTACGGTAACCAAAATTGCATCACCCCAATCATAATCTCCGATCTGGTCCATATCCACTATGGAGGCCAGCAAGTGGAGATAGACCCTATTAGACCTATTCGCGAACATAACACTCCTGAATACGTATAACAGGAATCCTCTAGTGTAATGGGTGATCTGAATGTGAGAAATCAGCAATGGTGTCAGAAACAAGTGTAGAACCACTGGTATGGAACCAACTCACTCTCACAAGGTAAGGCAGCGCCTAGGAAATGTCTCAGCGCATCATCCTTGTAAGCAAGGTTAGGGTCAAGCAATACAGAGAGGCCACCGACTAGAAGGCCCAATAGAATCGTGAAGTCCTCTGGTATCATAATCATCTCACCAAAGCTGAGAAAATGGAAGGTGTCCGTGGTATCCCACTACCTCTCCATAAGGGCTGCAAGTAGGCCATGACCAACCTGAGTATTGTCGAAGGGCGTACATAGGGGGTCAAAGTCATACCTATCCACCAATGTCCTAACAGTCATAGAGAGATATAGGTACCACTCTGACATACCAGATGTGGAGCCAAAACCATGCACGGAATGAGAGCGATCCTGTAGAGATAAGGAGGAGATTAGTGAAACCAATAAAAAAAATAAAAAGAGGAAGTGTGACGTAAAATATGAAAGAAGAAAAATACGGTCATACCCTGTAGCCCGTGTGGAATAAATGCTGCTCAGGCTCATGGAGAACTACCGAACAAGGTGCTAGCATTGTCCATCTCAGGAAACTGACCTATCCCGGTCCGCAGAGTGTCGGCAGAAGACACATAAGTGGTAGGGCCAAAAGAAGGGAACTATCTAACCATGATGTAGTTTGTCACAACACAATGGCCAAAATAATGAGAAGTGGTGGAAAAAATGTAGTAAATACGATGAAAAACTGCAGAAAAATTAAACAAAAGCTCAGGTACGTGTGTTTATGGGCTACATAAGGCAATGGTGATGATAGAATGGCAAGCACGGGAAAACAATCATATACAAATGGGAAACATGTGAGAAAACTCTTGGCATTCATAGAAATAATTAAAAAATCACACTAAAAGCTCGTAT
The DNA here is from genome assembly GCA_030407325.1 of Camellia japonica. Lineage (NCBI taxonomy): Eukaryota > Viridiplantae > Streptophyta > Magnoliopsida > Ericales > Theaceae > Camellia > Camellia japonica. The sequence goes on along the minus strand of JAPPVO010000014.1, from coordinate 77,156,826 downwards.
AAAGCCATGAAAACATGCAACATTGGAAGCAAAGCCGAAAAAGTCAGAGAAAAAGAAAAAATACCCGAGAATGAGCAAGAAGTAGCCAAAACTCAAAACTGTTCAGTAGAAATGGAGGCCGCGAAGTGAGGAATCCGAAAGGATAAGGAAAAAGTCGAACCACCGAGCAACAAAGAAGCAACAAAGTGGAAAATGAAGAAGCTAGGAAGGAAATGAGGGAATTTTAGAGTATGGTGAAGTGGGAAATGAGGCCACAAAATGAATTGAAACCTTTGGGTCACGCGAACAGTCTCAGGCTGCACTGATTATGCGTGCACATGAAGCTTGTGCGTACGCACAAGCTTCATATGTGCACATATCAGCCAGATGTGCACACACACATTTTATGCTAGCACACGTGTAGTCGTCATGCATGGCTAACTTGTGGCACCCTTTGGACATCCTCGTGGCACAGGTATATTCTAAACTCAAACTTAGGCACTGGCACACCTTTCAAGGCACATCATTTTATAAAATTCAGGCATTGGCATGCCTTTCGAGGTATATTTTATCATCTATGGCATTGGCACACCTTTCGAGGCACATCATACAACATTGGCACACAAATCATCTGGCATAGCAAAAATATTTCTCACAATCATGTTTGGTATCACGACACACTTGGAAAATCTCAACACCCACAGAGTAAAATTTGGTAAAAGCTTGGCATACACTTGGCACCACTATGGTAAATCTTCGCATATGGCAAGTCTTGGCAAAACACTTAGCACCATTTAAATACATTTTGGCAAAACATTCCACACCCCTTAGTACAACTTGGCAAAATCAAAACCGCTTGGCACCACTTAGAATTCAAATAAACCCCATGTCTCGTTGACACGAGCATGTAAAAGGCACCACTTGGCACCCAAGAAACCCACGTCTTGCCGATACGAGCGTGCGAAAGGCATCTACTAAACCCCTATGTCTCGTCAACACAAGCATGGAAAGGCACCACTTGGCATCTGAATAAACCCCACGTCTTGCCGATGCAAGTGTGGAAACGGCTTCTACTAAACCCTATGACTCATCGATACAAGCATGGAAAAGGCACCACTTGGCACCCAATAACCCCACATCTTGTTGATGTGAGCATAGGAAGGCATCTAATAAACCGCCATGTCTCGTCGACAAAGCATGGAAAGGCACCACTTGGCATCTAAATAAACCACGCGTCTTGCTGATGCAAGTGTTGGAAAGGCATCTACTAAACCCCCATGCCTCGTTGACACGAGCATAGAAAAGGTATCACTTGGCACCCAATAAACTCCACATCTTGCCAATGCAAGCATGGGAGAGACATCTATTAATCTCTGTGACTCGTCGACACGAGCATAGAAAGGCACCACTTGGAACCCGATAAACCCCACGTCTTGCTGATACAAGCGTGGAAAAAGCATCTTTTAAATCTCCACGACTCGTTGACACGAGCATGGAATGGCATCATTGGGCATCTAATAAACCCCACGTCTTACCGATGCAAGCTTAGAATGGCACTTAGAAAACGTATGCTTCAACTACTCTGTCAGTATTTCATTGAACTTGTTCTTGGATGCACTAGGAATATTACATTGTAGTGAACTTCTACATAGATTAAAAATAAATAAATAAATTTGTAAATCTAGCTTCAAATAATAGTTTTAATTTTCAAGTAAGACTCCAAAAAGGAAGTACCTTCGAGAGAGAAATAGAAAGATCATTCTGGAAAATATTGTTTCATATGTGTATTAAGGCAACTAAATACTATTTGATAGCAACTTCAAATGATTCCTACATTGAGAAAGACACTGAAAAGGTCACAATGATCCTCATGGTAAAAGGACAACTTATTAATCTTGTGAAAAACTACTCACAACAGCAGAAGCGTCTCGACTGAGCTGAGCAAGCTGCATGCCAAGGCTTTGCTGATTGGACATGAAACGCCCTGCAGACCTGTTGGCTGAGATGGCTAGCCAGCTTGGTGTGGATCTCCAGAGACTTTGCTTGGTCAATTTAAGGCCCTATCCAGAAAATGAATGAAACACAAACATATGAATGAAAGAAACCATTTTTAAAGAATACAGCCAGGAAGTATTTCCTATTTTGAAAGAATAAGAGTATTTCAAAAGCCACTGGAATCGTAAAACAATATGCATGGCACAGTAAAAAAGATCAGGTTGTATCATATCAGCACAAGAGAGATTTGCACCATTGGCACTGATCTAATGCCACGTGCAAATGGCGTATTAGGATAGCAACCATTTAGGTGGTGCTTGCTTAGGAATGATGCCACTTGCTGCAAGACTAAGAGCAATGAAACCTATCCTGGTGCAGTGCTCTACAGTCAAATTTTCTTTTTCATTATAACATGGTGACCAGAGATGCATTTTCCATGGTATTAAGTCATTTTCCATTTAAGAAGAAAACAATGAATAGGAATCACTAAAGAAATGTATGTTCTCTTTTTTTCTTTTTCTTATTTTTGAGTATATCGAGAAACAATTTATATTATCTAAACTAGGGGAGGGCGTATTGGAGACAGGAGGGGGAGAGGGTTGAACCCCTGACTGGATGGCAGCCTTACAAGTTCCTAAACATTGAGCTACAAGGCTTGCACCACGCTGTTCTTTATGAAATGTTTAAAATTTGCCAGCTCTAGCTCAGCAAGTAAAGTTAATGTAATAGGAAAAACCTCAGAAATGGAGGTAATATCATCATCTGCCAACACTATAGATGCCAGCCAACCAATCAATTGATTAACCAAGGGAAATTATATGAGCTAAATGTAATAGTATATTGTCAATAAAGGACATGCTCTGTGAAGTTTGTCAAGCATTTCATCAATGTATTATAGTGTTTTGAGTATAAAAGCCAAAAATCTGACATAAAATACTTAAAAGAGGCAAACCTTGTTTTGCAGAGGAGATGTTGGAACTTCAATATTCAGTAAGCAACTTTTGGGGAAAATTCCCTTCTCTATATCTCTTATGGATGCGGTTATTAAAGGTAAACTGACAGCCACAGCATCCTTGAAATCACTATCTTGACTTTCATCCTTCTTCCTGAAATAATTGATGATAACAATATGTTAGACATATCAAGAGAGATAAGAAAACAACAAGAAATAACAAGAGTAACGCACAAAAACCCACCAGTTCAGTGAAATTGACATAGATGGTACACCACTCATCAATGACTCTCTAGCTCCAGCTACAACACCTGAATAGAACCTGGAGAACTCGCAAGCAATAAACATAATTGATAATTCTTCAACACCATACATAAAACATGCATTAAAAAATAATAACAAAATTCAATTCAACCCCCATTCGCATCTTAACAACTTCAGCAAACTATCGAGGATAGAGTGCGAAAAATCCACAAGCAAAAAAATTATATATATATATATTGTAAGACGAGCCCAGAAGTAAAATTATCTAGGCAAGCTGGATAATCTAGCTACACAGAAATCACAAAACCACATGCAAATTACTTACATGTGATGGCCACAACTTGAACCCTTGTTGATTCCACTTATTACCTAAACATCAGATCAAAAACTTAAATCATTGGACAATGACCAAAAACAAAATGCATCAATAATCCCATATATGACAGCATAACAGCAGAGGCTTTGACCAAGAAAATAGTGCCCCAGATAATGCTAATGACACACAATCCACAGGAGTCCCTGAATGAAAGAGTCAACATCAGACCCTAAATACCATTAAAACCACAAATAAAGCACAAATTTTTGCATCAAATTTGCAGAATTTTAAAGCATAAAAGATTTAGCAACACAAAATAAAAGATCAAGCTGCAACTAATTGTGAAAATCAACACAATTCAATCATTTAAAACACTGTTAGAACAAATCCCAAATTAGGATACATAAAATCGAATAAGATCAACATGATAAGCCCATACCAGAAACTTCATAAGCTATAGCCCCACTGATCTCGGTGGAAGTCACTACAATTGTTTCTCTAAGCGTCACAGAATGACCCGACATTGATTTGTCCCTACAACCAATCCACCAACACATTAAAAAACTGCAATTTCACAGATAAGAGAGAGAGAGAGAGAGAGAGAGAGAGAGAGAGAGAGAGAGAGAGAGAGAACCGGAGATAAAATTAAGAGAATCAAGTAACTAATAGAAAAAAAAATTATCATTCATAGATTCAAAAAGCAACACTACAAGTTAAAGAAACTCGCACACCCAGATGAGAAACTTGACCAAACCACACACACATATATAGCAACAAAATAGAAAGATTAAAAATTTAAAGAGAGACCCAAAATTGTAACCTGAGATAAAATTAAGAGAAACAAGCAACGAATAAAATAAAACCCTAGATCCGAGATGGTGAAATGGGGAAATAGAGGAAGAGAGAGAGAGAGAGAGAAACCTAAATGTGGCTGGGAGGGGGGCCGCGATGGTGAGCGACGGTGGCGAGAGCCGCGATGGTCAGCGGCGGTAGCGAGAGCCGCGATGGCCGGTGGTGGAAGTTCGATGGTAACTGTTAGCAGGGATGGTGAGTCGGGATGGTGAGGGTGAGGTTTGCTAGTGTTTGACACAGAGTATATCGTGTGTGTGTGTGAGAGAGAGAGACAGAACAAAGTGTAAATAGATCGGGCGCCAAAAATAATTTGTTTTCCTCTAAAACAAATATTACAACTTTTAGCGACTAAATATATTTTTGGCCGTCAAATAACAATAAAATTCTTTTTCAGTGACTAAAATTTTTTTTTGTCGCTGAAAAAAAACTTTTGGCAACTAAAATTTTGGTCGCCACAGGTAAAAAAATAATTTTTTATTTTTCATTTGGCGACTAAATGGTTTAGTAGCAAAAACTCAACATACAGTGACTAAGATACTTTTTTGTCGCTAAAAATAAACGTTTGGCGACCAAAAAGGTAAAAAATTAATTTTTTATTTTCTTTTGGCAACAAAATGATTTTAGTAGCCAAAACTTAATATACAGCGACTAAAATTTTTTTTGGTCGCCAATTCTAGCATTTTTAGCGACTAAAATTTTTTTTAGTCACCAAAAACTAATATACCCCGACTAAAAAAAATTAGTAGCTAAATATTTTACTTTTGGCGACTAAAAAAATTAGTTCGTCACCAATTTCATAACTTTTGGCGACTAAATTTTTTTTAGTCGCCAATTTTGATCACCGAATGTGCATTTTGTTGTAGTGGTTGTTGTCTGTTTGCTAAGAAAACAGAGGAAGCTGGAAAGAAAATGAATTTTCATAGGCAATGGTACTTTAGATATATCAATCGATTGGGGCTTGATTGGCTTGGTCTTAAACTAAGGTCATCTAAGTGGAGTTTATTGCTTGGCTCTTCATCCGACTATTGACATTTTGCTCACTGGAGGTTGTGACTCTGTCTGCCGGGTACGATTCATTACCACATATAAGTTACAGCACAGCACACAATGTTACTTCTGTAGTATTTCAAGCTCTCCTTAAAGTGCATATAAAATTTGAATTTAATCTAGAAAGATTATTCTCTTACTTGGATGATACATCATACTTTCAGGTTTGGGATATCCGTAAGATGCAAATTCATGCACTGTCTGGACATGAGAACACCGTCGGCAAAACCTTTTCTGTGGTGGAGGAGAAATGATGGTTTAAATTAGCATAGGCACATTTTTTTTTTTTTTTGCTTTGTTTTTTCCTCGTTTCTTATGATATTATTTTTGCAGTGTGCAGAGTTATTTTGATTAAATTTAGACCATATAATAGTTTTTAACAATTTTTACTGGTCTTCTTATCGAAGCTTTCATAAGATATATGTAGGACACTTTCATGGCAATGATTAGTTTGTCAAACACATAATACCTGTCCGATGTTTACAAAAGGTTTCAGTACTGTTTTCTTGATTGTGGTTGTTTACTCGAGGTTTTTCCAGATGAAAAGTAAAAGTTAAAACAAAGTTAAATGCATATTGTTAGGTTTTATTATTGGCAATCCCGTTTGACAAGGATTCTATAAGAAGTTGGTTTTCTTCCAAAACTAGGATTACTTTGGTTTTCTATAAGTAGTTGGTTTTCTCCCAAAATTAGACTAACTCCTCCAGATCTTCTTTTTGGATATTAAGGTTTATATCTGGGGATATTTTGTTAGTTTTCTTTGATGTTTTTATTGAGTATTCAACTCATGGTTTAAAAAGAATACATCAAATGTTTTGTTTGTTCTACACAAAAAAGAGAGAGTTGTTCTTCGGTGGATTCTGAAGAGTTCGAGCCTGAAGCTTTGGTGGATTCTGGAGTGGCTCATCATCAAGACAATTCCGAGGTGAAGACGGGGTTGGAAGAGACACATAGAGGTTGGTTCAATTAGAACGTGGATTCGTTAGGTAATTGAGAGTATACCTGTGTAATTCCTTCATATCTTCTTAGTGGATTATTTTTTGGCTGTTGCCCGTGATTTTTTATCACAATTGGAGCTGTCCAATTGTGGTTTTTCCACGTAAAATCGTTGTGTCGATTTGTCTTGATTGTTTGATTGGGATTGTTATATACTGCTTAAAATTGATACATAATCACAAATCAACATGTAGGGGATTTCTAGATTTTATCAATTGGTATTAGAGCAGGTCGTTCTATTTTTTAAAAAAATTCTTTTAGAACGCTCTATTTTAAAAAAAAAATCTTTTAGAACGAGATCTTGTTTGATTTGTGATAATGGATTCAATTCGTGAGGGAAATTCTATGGTTCGACCACCCCTACTTGACAGATCTAATTATTCTTTTTGGAAAGCTCGGATGAGATCGTTTTTAAAATCTATTGATGAAAAAGTTTGGCAATCTGTCATGAATGGGTGGACCGAACCAACAATTACTGTTGATGGAGTAACTTTTCCCAAACCAATTGATAAGTGGGACACAACTGATTACCAAAATAGTAGCTGGAATAGTAAAGCTATCAATTCTCTCTTTTGCGCTGTCACACCTGAAGAGTTTAGCCGTATTTGCAATTGTGAAGCAGCAAAAGAGGCTTGGGATATCTTACAAACTATTCATGAGGGCACTCCTTCTGTTAAACGCTCAAAACTTCAAAGGCTCACGTCTAGTTTCGAAAACCTTTCAATGAAAGATAGTGAGACCTTTGATGAATTTTATGCGAAGTTGAGTGACATTGTAAATTCCAGCTTCAATTTAGGTGAAAAAAATACCGGAATCTAAGATTGTGGGAAAAATTTTGAGATCCTTACCCGATCGGTTCCAACCAAAAGTTACAGCTATTGAGGAGGCTCAAGATGTTGACAACCTCAAACTGGATTAACTGGTTGGAAATCTCCAAACTTATGAGGCACATAGGAATTTCAAAAAAGAAACAAAAAGATACTATTGCTTATAGTAGTGCTCATAGTGTTGGAAAGGATTCTGATGAGGATTGTGAGATAGATTCCAAGATTATGGATGCTTTTGTTAAACAATTCAAAAAAAAATTTTTGAAAAAGAATCCTAATGTTTTGGAATCTACTCATACTCATAAATCTAAAGGCAAAGATAAACTCAAAATTAATCCTATAGCCAAGAAGGAGAAAGGAAAGATACAAGGGAACTCTGAAAGAGTCCAATGCTATGAATGCCAAGGATTTGGCCACTTTGCTTCAGAATGCCCCACTCGTTTGAGGAAGAAGAAAGCCCTCGCCATCACTTGGGATGATGAATCAGAATCTGATGAAAATGAAAGTGACAACGAAGATCAAGGCGAAGAGGGGTATAAACAATTCCTTGCTTTCATGGCGGCTTCCGAAACTGAACGACAAACAGAGTCTCCAAAGAGGTCAGTTGAGAATACCACTGATGATGAATCTTCAAAGAGTGATCATGAAGAGCTTGAGCAAGCTTATGAAAAGTTATATAAGGAGTCTCTTAACTTATTCAAATTGAATGACAAACTCACAAAGAAACTCAAAGCATGTGAAAGTGAGAATGTCAAACTTAAGGAGGAGATTTCCGAGGCCAGGATTGATGCCATCAAGATAGCTGATGATTGACAAGCTCTTTGTGCAAAACTATTGACTTGTGAGACAGAGAGGAATGAGCTACAGGAAACCCATGCCATGGATGAAGAAAAGATTGAATCTCTCGAGATGTCACAAGTTGCTTTGGAAGAACTAATGATCAAAAAAGAAGAAGAGCTCAAGTGTGCTATGGCTACCATTGGTCTTTGGAACAAAGGATCAAAGACTTTGGAGGATATCATTCGGTCTCAACAAATGAGTTGTGACAAAAGTGGCATTGGCTTTGGTGATAACAAAGAGCAAAAACAGAGTGCATCTACATCTCATGATACAAGAACTCAAGGAAAAGGAGAACAAAAAATTCAACATGAGGATAGACTTCTCAAACTTCCTAGAGTTGGTAAGGTAAAAGAAAAAAAGGTACACCATGTACATCCTGTTTTTATTTGTCATCATTGTGGTATGCATGGTCATATTCGCCCTTATTGTTATAAGTTGCATGGGAGAGTGTATTTGCCTAGACCTATGAATAGGAAGTTAGAAACCATGTCAAGACGGGTTCTCATTGAAAGGGAAGGGAACCACAACGTCAAGACAACACCCAAGAACCGCAATGCTCACAACTTTGTTTATACTAAAGCGGTTTGGGTGAGAAAACTTGACTTGTGTTAATTTGTTTATTTGTTTTAGTTTTTGGGTTTCTGTGTTTTTTTTTTCTGAAAAAAAAAATGTGTGCATGTTCGTTTTTTTGTCTTACTTTGGTTAAGAAAAAAAACAATTAAAAATAAATAAATAAAAAGATTTTCTTAGTATGGTTTTGCATGCTTGAAATTTTTGAGTGGTCCTTGGTGCATATTGGAATTGATGAGAATATCCATTACCTGTTAATATGTGTGTGCTTTCTGTGGTCATTACTCATTTCAGAGTGTGTGTTCTTTGATTTGTATGTCTCATTCTGTACACACTCTTGGATTAGCAAATATCGGAGTCTTCCGCCTTAGTGATTATTTTTTTCCTATGGACTTCTGGCATTATATCTTTTGCTTCTCTAGAGGAATTGACCTATACTAGCATATCATGGGTGATGTTGAGTCTCTTAACCATCTTCCATCTTTTTGCATCTCCACGACTTTTCCCTCTATTCTTTGTAGTCCAGGCATGAGGAAAAGGCTACCTCAAAGTCACCAACCAGGCCATCCTTATTATATCCATGCTTCTCTGGTTCGGTTTCCATACTCTTGAGCGTATCAGCCACCAATGAGTGTGCAAAAGAAAGAAAAAAGTGCAAAAGGAAGAAAAAAAAATGTGGAAAAGGAAGAAAAGAAAAAGATGTGAAAAAAAAAGTAAAATAAAGGATTCATTGATTGAGGGGGAGCCTCCGTATTTACTCACCAAATACCCCTTGATTCCTAGTGGTTTGACTTTCCTTAGTTGTGCTTAGATCTCTTGTCGGAGGTCCAGCTTTCATATCACTACTAGGATTTGAATCTTGTGTTTGTCAAACTCCAAGAGTCACACACACACTTTTATCATGGGATCTATGCTTTTCACGTAATGCATCACTTTCTTTTATGAGGAATTTTCTAGAGGCTGTGCACATTGTGTTTTCAAGTAATTGTGCTTCTTGGATAGTCTTGTGTGTTGTAAGGTACAAATCTGAAATTCCCTGCTTGTTCCACCATATTATTTTTTGTCATTTTCTTCGTGTTCATTGCTTTTAATGTGGGGGAGTTTGGTTTTCTTGAATTGGTTTGGTAAGAGAGTTTGGCATTAGTTGGTTTGCATGTTGCTTTGCATTGGCTTCTTTATTGTTTAAGCTTCCTTTGTCAATTTGTGACACAAAGGGGGAGATTGTCTCGTTGAGTGCATGTGTCTTAGTATTCATCTATTCATGCTACATGGTCTTAAAATCTCCAAGTCGCATCTATTCATGTTTTCCATCTCATGTTTCAAATGCTTCAAGATAATCTAGCCATATGTTTATTGCTTTTGCATATACTCTTGTGGGACTAATAGTTGTTTTGCAGATCTTAATCTTGAGAAAGAAGTTTGTGTTTGTTGGTTGTAATGGGTTGAGGTGATTAGGATTTTATTTATTAGGTGTGTTTTGTCACGGCATTGTCAAAGGGGGAGATTGTTAGGTTTTATTCTTGGCAATCCCGTTTGACAAGGATTCTATAAGAAGTTGGTTTTCTTCCAAAACTAGGATTACTTTGGTTTTCTATAAGTAGTTGGTTTTCTCCCAAAACTAGACTAACTCCTCTACATCTTCTTTTTGGATATTTTGGTTTATATCTGGGGATATTTTGTTAGTTTTCTTTGATGTTTTTATTGAGTATTCAACTCATGGTTTAAAAAGAATACATCAAATGTTTTGCTTGTTCTACACAAAAAAGAGAGAGTTGTTCTTCGGTGGATTCTGAAGAGTTCGAGCCTGAAGCTTTGGTAGATTCTGGAGTGGCTCATCGTCAAGACAATTCCGAGGTGAAGACGGGGTTGGAAGAGACACATAGAGGTTGGTTCAATTAGAACGTGGATTCGTTAGGTAATTGAGAGTATACCTGTGTAATTCCTTTATATCTTCTTAGTGGATTATTTTTTGGCTTTTGCCCGTGGTTTTTTTATCACAATTGGAGGTGTCCAATTGTGGTTTTTCCACGTAAAATCGTTGTGTCAATTTGTGTTGATTGTTTGATTGGGATTGTTATATACTGCTTAAAATTGATACATAATCACAAATCAACATCTAGGGGATTTCTAGATTTTTCACATATGGTTGTCATTGCAAATTCATACGTAAGCACACATTTATTGCTCTCAGCTTGCTACCATTTTGAGACAATATGGACTTGACAAGTATGGTGCCTTGTATCTGTGACATTTGTGTGTCCCATGACCACAAATCATATCTTCAAAGTGGGATTTTAGTGATTTAGGTTAAGGTTTGTATATATAGTTATTTTTTATTACGTTGATTACAGGGAAAGCATTAATAGTTTGGCAAAATGAAGCTTGCCGCTTATGGGTAAATAAACTTTTGGAATAATGGTGGTTGTGAAAAGAGTTAATTTGAAGATAATTGCGTATGAGCTAAGAAGGTGAAATCATAAAAAATAAGTATTTTTAGATGTTGTATGTTCCTAGTTGGAATTATGAGGACTCCGTTCTATAGATTGACAACTGTTAGGACGTATGTTGAGCTATTCTAAATGTATTAGTTCCTTCTGAAATAAAATTGCATGTGTTGCTTAAAAAGTATTTTGTACCTCTAGACTAAATAAAATTGTGACAGAATCTTATGGGAGAGAAACTGTATAAAATTTTTGAGTGGCTTCAACATTAGAATATTTTTCTTCATCTATTATATATTATACTTTTTAGTCATGTCAGAAACGCTAGAAGCGTAGGGTGATTTGATAATTTATGTGAAAGGACACAATACAAAAATATACATCCATTGGTGATCAACATGAAAATAGAGAGAGACTAGGCCCTTTCCTCTCAATGTTGAAAATATAGAGAGAGAGCCTCGGTCTCCAACAAGGATTTGAGCTCTTTGGTATGACAAAGTAGAAAAAGGTTATGCTGTGTAGTTTGTGCATTATAACATCTATTTATAGAAAGTAAGTCCTTTTCTTGTGATCAAGCCTCATTGTGAAATGTTCGTTCCAGGATCTACAAGTTCTAACTGGCTCTCATGATACTACGATAAAGTTCTGGGATCTCAGATTTGGTAATCAATATTTTAGTTTTTATTTTTTGTGCTTTTGTTTGTGTGTTTCTTTTCCTTTTAGTTTCTAATGATAGCAATTGATTTTTGTTTGGCAGGTAAAACAATGACAACCCTTACACACCATAAGAAATCTGTGCGCGCATTGGCTTCACATCCCAAAGAGTATGTATTTATTAATATAATTTGTTCCTTTGCAAGTCGAGTGTTGATGCAATTGAACCAACCCATGATGGTGCACTCGCAAGAAGATATTTGGATAAATTTTATACCGTTTAGAACTTGAAGATAGGTTTTTTTTTTTTTTTTTTTTTTTTTTTTTTTTTTTTTTTTTGGTGGGATGACTTAGAACTTTTTGGACGGTTTTGAAGTTGATGATAATTTTTGATGTTTAGGAACATAATTTTTGGATGATTTGTAATGTACAGACAATTTTTGGATGTTCGAAACTTATAATAGTTTTTTTTGGTATTTAAAATAATATTTTGGTAGTTGATTGATACTTCTATATATATATATATATGCGTGTGTGTGTGTGTTGTGTGTGTGTGTGTGTGTGTGTGTGTGTGTGTGAAACTTGTTTATAATATTTTTTTAGATTGTACAGAACAAGTGAAATAGAACCTGTTGAATTAAAAAAAAAAAAAAAAACTAAACAGATTCTACGACAGGCAGAATAAGCCATTGTGTTAAATATTTAATGACTAGCAATGAGCGTTGTGGTTTGTCTCTTGCATTAACTGCGTGCAAAAGTAGTCGTAGAAAAATTAAACATAACGTATAAGATACGTTGTTAAAAGTTTTAACGGCATGCTATGACATGCCGTTAAAAGTGAATGACTTTTCATGACTGGTCATAATATGACGTTACCTTGTGCGTCGTAAAATCGTATCAACGGCGTGCATTTGACACCGTAAAAACCCTTTTTTGTTGTAGTGTTTTTTGTTTGGATACTTAACCTATGTAGGAAAAAGGATAAAAAAATCTATACAGGTCAAATGATGTATTTAAGTGGGCTCCGATTATACTCTATTTGACCAAATTTTCAATGATCTTGAGAGATAATGCGATATGAAAATTACAAGCCGATTGTGCTTATCCTCAAGGAGGCCGGTTGCATTTACGCCCTACTACTAGTGGATAGCAATTTACCTTTCATCTACTAACCTATACATTTTTTTTTTTTATCAGCAAAAGATAAAATTTAATGATGAACCAAAAGAGTATTACATCAATAAAGAGAGCGATGAGTGCAAAGAGCATCAAAACGAAACAAACCAATCCCAACTAGGTTGACACCGATAAGTCCGCCCTATCATTTGCTAACACACCATCAAAAGTTGGAGAGAATCCAACCGCAAAAACAACAAAAACTACCACAGCCACAGCAAACACAGCCACAACAAAACACAGCCCACCACCAAACCAGAATTATCAAGCAGCACCAACCACACTCCAATACTCAGCCACACTCCAATAGCTCTTTGGAACATTACTTAGTGATCCTGCAACAATAGGGTAGGCAGCCCAGAGCAGATCCCAACAGTATATCAGCCAAATTAACCATAAGTGAGCTGCCGCAAATCAATAGCAAAACCAGCAGCAAGACCCACCAAGCAGAACACATAGCAATCTCAAACATCAGCAAACCAGACCATAGCAATCTCATACATCAGCAAAACCAACCAAGCCTCTGAGCCCAACACCAAAAGCATACACCTTGCAGGCCAAACAACTCCACCATCTGCAGAACACATCAGCCAGCAGCATACACCTTCGCAAACAGAGCACCAGAACTGCAGACCAAGTTCCAGCATCATGACCCAATGCTTACTCCTCTACCCAACCACTTAAGACTAAGAACACCTCAAATTATCTGTGCATGATGCTATGAACCATATTGCAATTCTCACTTTTTGAGGGGAGCCTATCAGCCCAACATAGCAGCCTGACATAACTCCATGGCAGACCAACATATCAGTTTAGCATCCACAGATCAAGTCATCGGCTCTTCCTAATGACACCCACCCAGACTTTGCACCCTTCACCTCCCAAACAAAACCAATCTGCTATCATTCTCCCCCAATGACTGATGAACCAAAAGACACCTAACAGATCAGATTTAGCAGCCATATTAGATCAGCAATCCACAGATGAACCTAGCAGTCACACAAAAAATGGGCCAAAATTGGACCCAGGACTGATTTGGGCACCAAGCATAAGCCAACAAGCCCTGTAGCAACACACACAAGAAAACCAACTGGTGAAGCTGCAACAAAACAACTGGGCAGATTCATTCACCATTCCTTCAAGCATCTGATGAGCCTACAAATTCAGCTACCATTCCTGCTTTAAAAACCAACCTCAGAAATCAATTTGATAAAAAAACCAGCAGCCTACATACTCATACTCAACCAGCAATTCAGCATCCTTAGGCCCCTTTATCTACACACAGTTGCAGACCTGCTTCAGGTTATATAACACATCGTGCACCGAGTAATTAAACTCTTTCAAAGAAGAAACAGCCCACATAGCAACTCTGGTTTTTACCAGATCAGCCAGATCATTCAAGGGTGGTTGTGCTTCACTAAATATGCATTCATTCCTGAGTTTCCACACAGACCACATTACTGCCAATGGTATCATCTTCCAGATCGCCTTAACCTTTTTCTTCATTTTTGGACCTGACCAGCAGTAAAGTACTGCCTCCACTGAACCAGGAATAGCCCAACTCAGGTTCCACCACCTCACAATACTAGCCCATATTCTCTAGATCTTAGGACTGTGAAGGAGGACATGGTTTAAAGACTCCACCTCAGATTTACAAAACACACACCGTGCACAAACATTAGAATTCAATACTCCAATCCTTTGTAAAAACTCAGAGGACTTAATCCTACCTCTCCAAGCCAACCAGCTCAGAAACTGTACTTTGGGAGGAGCTAAGTTATTCCAAATGATTTTAGTGACTGTGATAGTTGGCCCTTTACATGCTACAACCCACTTCCAGATTGATGACACATTAAAGACTCCAGAAGGGTGCGCTAACCAAGAGCAATAGTCTTCAACCCCAACATTTAATCTAGGAGCACTCTGTAAGAAATCATTAAGTTTCAACACTTCCTCCTCTTCCTAAGCAAGAAGAGGCCTTCTAAAATCAATATTCCAGGCTGAACCCACACCTCTACTATGAACATACTCAAACAGAGTGCCATCCTTTTCAACTGACAAGGAGAATAATCTGGGAAATACCTCATTCAGACTTTGATTAGTAATCCACCTATCAATCCAGAACCGCACTCTTCTACCATTTCCAACAATTACCTTAAAATTTTGCAAAAAGAAATCTCGCAAGACAGGATTTTCTGTAGCCACTGAAAGTACACCCTTCCACAAATTTGACATGGGTAGAGACTCTCCTAAAAATGGGCTCCATCTGCCACCCAAACCTCCATACTTACTGCATACCACTTGTTTCCATAAAGCTGAATCCTCTTTGCCATATCTCCACCACCATTTAATTAAGAGGCACTCATTAACTTGGCTTAGATTTCTCACACCTAACCTACCTTGATCTTTGCTTAGACAAATCTCCTTCCATCTAACTAGGTGCACTTTTTTCCGGATTTCAGAGCCTCCCCAAAGAAAATTGGCTTGAATTTTGTCTAGTGATTTTGCAATCCCCACTGGTAGCTTGAAGATGGATAGGAAATAGACTGGCAAGCTTGTCAAAACAGACTTTATCAGTGTTAATCTTCCTGCAAAAGACAAATACCTTCTCTTCCAAGAAGCTAGCTTACTCTTGAACTCATCCACTACTGGTTTCCATGAGCTCTTTCTTCTTGGATTTGCTCCTAATGGAAGTCACAGATAGTTTAATGGCAGCTTTTGGCTGAGGCAGTTAAGTTTCTTTGCAAAGACCTTCACTAAGTCATCCTGAATACCCACCCCACACACTTTGCTTTTATGGAAATTTATTTTGAGTCCTGACATCACCTCGAAGCATCTTAAGATCCTTTTCAAAGCAACAATTTCTTCCCAATCAGCTTCACAAAATATAATAGTATCATCAACAAATTGCAAGTGTGATAGTTTTAACTCATTTGACCCAACTGAGACTCCTCTGATCAAACCCTCTTCTTTGGCTCTTTCCATAAGGATATTAAGGCCCTCAGCTACAATGTTAAAAAGGAAAGGTGAAAGTGGGTCGCCCTGCCTAAGGCCTTTCATGGGGGAAAACTCTGAAGTAGGTGATCCATTAACTAATACTGAAATTCTAGCTGTAGATATGCACCTATACATTTTGACCCACTTAAAAGAACAAACAAGTAGAACCCCTTCTGGAGGAGTAATTGGTTTTTTTGAGGTCATCAATATGTGCATACAGGTTTATAAATACAGGATAAATTGATAATCAATGTTTTAAAAACCGGACCGGTGAGTGAACCGGAAAAGGGACCGGGTGGACGGGTCACCGGTTCAACCGGAATCAAACCGGAATCGAACCGGAATCGAACCGTGACGTAATAAATATTTAAAATTATATTTAAATAAAAATATAAGTAATAAATTATAAATTAAAAATATTAAATTATCTTAAATATTTGTCCTAATATTTTTTTTACTGAAAAATATAATAATATTTTAAAATATTATTAATTTCAATTTTGGAAGATGAAATCAAATATTTAATATTCCCTCCATATGATTTTAATTCAAATAATTGGATTGAAAGGAGAGCAAAAATTTTGGAGGGATATCAAAATTTCAATATTCCCTCCAATGCATTTGATTGAATCCCACATGGATTTTTTGAGTTTTTTTGAAAGAGTTTTTTTCTTATAAATAGGTGAAGACTTTCACAATAATTTCATCAAGCTCTTAATGGGATTCCTCACAAGAGGAGACCCTTGAAAAAGAGTTTCAAATTAAATTTTCTTATATTCTTATATTTTAATATATATATATATATATATATATAAAATAAAAAGAAAGAAAGAAAAGAAAGAAAGAAAATAAAAAACAAAGAAAAAAAAATAAATAAAAATTTCGCACCGGTCCGGTTGATCAACCCGGTGCCGGGTCAACCGGTTCACCGGTTTAACCGGTGGGTCACCGGTTTTGCATAAATAGGCCGGTTTTTGCTGATGGCCGGTTTTGGTGGGCAGACCGGACCGGAGCCCCCTCCGGTCACCGGTTGAACCGGCCGGTCCGGTCCGGGTTTTAAAACCTTGCTGATAATCACTAATAGTTTAGGGGGTTTTGGGGTAATTAACCGTACACAAATTTCAAACTACTATAATACTTAACATACAAACCACACAAATTCATTATTTTTTTGTTCATTACTTATACATAAAAAGAGATCAAACAACTAGTTTGGCTGAGCAAGCTAGTTATATTTTGGGTTATCTTACACATGAAGGGAGGTTTTGCATGCCGTTGTCTCAAACATGACATGTTATTTAAGGTTGTGTTCCAAACCTTAATACACTACATAGTACAAATACCAATATTTTATGTTTTTAAATTTATTTTTAAGAGTACTAGTGATTACCATCAAGCAGTGTCATTTTCTCCATTTTCAATCTTCATTTGCTGTAAGAATAACTTTCCGTTGAGCTTGCCAGAGAAAAATTTTTTGTAGTACTTTTCTGTACTAATCCTCTTGAATAACGGAGGGTTTTGTGGGTTTAGAAGGCTAGCTGCAGGTTCGATCTCTGCTTCAAACTTAGGGTTGAAAAACATTGCAATGGACATTCTCTCTTTTACTGTATTCGCCGTTGCTCTGTGCTCAATGCTATTGTAGAGACCATTACTCAATATCTGCAAATTGATACCATAAATCTCAATAAAATATCACATTGTGCCACTTGGCAAAACGTAGAATTTTACTAGACCATAGCCTGAGGAAATCCATGAAAATAGTTTAAAAATTAGCTATTATATTTTTCTTACATGGATAAGAGCCATCCAATATTTTTGTACAATACTTAAAGTTATACTATTTTTCATGTATTTCCCTCGAATTTGGGTCAGATAAAATGTCATATACCGTCTAGTGGTGTCCAAGTGGCTTTTTTTTATTAATTTTTTTTTTTTATTTATCAAACAATTTATTGGACCAATTAAGAAAACTTTGGATTTGACCATTATAATAAAATAAACACTGAATATTTTATTTTGTCATTTTAAATTCTAAGTTTTTTATTTATTTTTAATTTAAACCATCAACCTATTTCCATTGACTAAAACCGACATAAAAAGAATATTTTAGTTATTAAACTCAATAAAAAATTATATTTTAGACATTTTTTATACACTTACATTGAATTTAATAACTAAAATACTATTTCTTCCGTCCATTTTACTCAATGAAAATGCTTAGATGGTTTTAGATTGAGAACAAATTAAAATTTTAGGATTTAAATTAACAAAATTTAAAACTTCTAATTTATTTTGTTACAAAAGTCAAACATTAGGGGTTTTTTTAATTTTCCAAAAATAAAGTTTTAAGTACCAAATTAAAGTGATATTTGATAAAAATAAAAATTGAAATTCGAATACTAAATACTTAATATTTGAAGTTGAATGCCTGTTTGATAAAAATATGAGTATTGAACTATAAAAAAAATTATTTGATTTTGAAATATAAAATTTATTATTTTAAAATTTTATCTTTCAATTTTTATATATTGTGGTGGTGAGATGTTGGTGGTGGAGGAGGAGGAGGAGGAGGAGGAGGAGGAGAAGAAAGTGGCAATGTCCACGACACTGGTGGCTATGGTGCTGATGTCGATGGTAGTGGAAATGGAGATGAATGTAGAGGCAGAGGCAGAGGGATAGTAGTTGTTATGATAGTGAGAGGTGTAATGGAGCCTATAGATGTGGCAAATGGGCACACATGGCCAAATCAAAATGGGTTATGTATTTAAAGCAACATAACCCAAACTAGCCCATTTAATAAATGGGTTTAAACGGATCGGGTTGAATTGGATATAGGTTGGATAAATAAACCCAATCAATCCATTTACTTCATCTTTTTTTTTTTCTCTATTTTTTTAAAATTATTTTTATTATTTTTAATATATATATATTTTTTATATTATTATTATTTATTTTTATTTTTAAAATTTTTAGCTTTTTTTTTTTTTTTATAATGATGATGATAGTTGTGGCGGAGAGAAGGTGGCGGCGAAGTAGTAGTGGTGGTGGTGGTAGAATGGCGATAGTGGAGGAGAAGGTTGTGTTAGTGGTCTGTCAAAGGCAATGGTGGTGGAGTGGTGACGGCGGTGGTGGTGGTAGAATGGCAGTGGTTGTGGTAATGGATGAGTGACGGTGGCGCTATGGTGGTGTGTCTACGAGGATAGTGGTGGTGACGAAGTCGTGGTGGTTGAGAAGGTAGTAGTTGTAATGGAGGTGGTAGTGGTAACGGTAGCAGTAGCGGTAGAGTGACAATAGTGGTAGTGGAGTGGTGGTAGTGGTGGAGGAGTGACGATGGTAGAGATAGTGGTAGAGGTGGATTGGAGGTAGAAGAGGTGTCCATTTGGACCGGCTTAAATGGATACTCATGTCCAATCCATGTAAACCCAATTTTAATTGGTTGACAATTAACAACTCATTTAAGCTCATTTATTGATTTGGGCGGGTTTATATCGGTTTTAAATATGTATAATTGGATGGGTTCATGAGTTTATGTTGGGTTTGCCACCTCTAAGTGGAGGTAGACAAGTAGTGATGGTGACTATCACAACAACGACTATAGTGGTGGAGGTAGCGAGTTCTGATAGAAATAGTGTAAAGGTGGTGATAGTGATGGTGTGGTGATAGTAGTGAAATGATGGTAGTGACTACAGTGACGATGGCAATGTTGATGAAGTTAATGGTGGTGGTAGTAGTAGAGGTGGCGGGGGTAGCAATAACTGTTGTGGTGGTGTGATAGTAGTGTTAACGATAGCGGTTGCACGATGGGAGTATATTAATGGTGGTTATGGTAGCAACAACAAAGAGAATTTCTAATAGTGAACGAACTTATGTACCAGCACTTACAAATTTAGTTAGAATCATATTATTTAAAAATTTTAATTTTAATTTGCATTTTAAAAAATATTTAAATTTTTAAGTGATGTGAATTGTGGTTATTAATTTTCACTAATTTAGAATTCTTTGAATATCTACTATTTCTTAAACATCCTTACCTATTAATTTGTAAAAATAAGATTAGTACTATACATCTTATTTGAACATGTTGACACCTAATTATGTTGATGCAACTTTCTTCTTTATTTCAAAACAAAATGGCAATTATTGTGGTATTAGGGTTATGTAAATGAAATTTTTGAGAATAAAATATAAATAGTAAAATTGCTTATCTCTCTTTTAGATAAGTTAGTGGTCAATAATTCAATATGATATCAGATCAACAAAACCAAATTACAAAAGAAAGAAAGAAAAAAAAAATCAAAAATAGGTAAATGATATATATACGCACTTGTTTAGTACCTGTCATGTTTGAAACACACATTCAAAAAATGCTTGATAGCTCGAATTCGTGTGGGTCGAATGATTCAAATGTATCAAAACGATATCGTTTTACCTTTAAAACGACATCATTTTGAGACATTCAAACCATGAAAATTCGGATTACTAAACATTGTTGCACACATTCAACCTAAAAAAACAAAGAGGTTTGAAAATGATTGGTAGGGTTTAAAAATTTTGACCAATCGAAATAGGTGAATGATATATATATGCACTTGTTTGTTTCCTACCAATACAATGTTTGAAAGACACATTCAACCTAGAAAAACAAAAAGGTTTGACAATGATTGGTAGGGTTTAAAAAATTTAACCGGATCAGAACAAGTAATTTGGAAGAAATATTTAATTTTGAAGCGAGAGTATGGAAAACAAACCTCTAGAGTGTCTCCTACATTAACAACAAAGGCATCTGGGAGGAAACTAACAGGAATCCAAATCCCATCTTTTTTAATTTGGAAGCCCTCAACTCCATTGACTTGCAGAAGGATGGTGATGCCGGTAGCATTGGAGTAAGGCCTCAGGCCCATCACCATCTCTGGTTGGGGACATGGAGGATAGTATGACATTCTCACTGATTGCACTCCATCATCAAACATCTCCTCCATCTCTCCCTTGTCAATCTTTAGAGCTTTTGCCATCAACCCAAAAACTGTCATTGCAAGTTTTTGCAACTCTGAGATGTAAGACTCCAAGGTTTCCCTACAAGAAGAAGGAAGAAAAAAAACATTATCAAATACAAAAGCTACGTTTGGTTTCAGCCAAGAAACAGTCACTTTTTTGGATATTTGGCTATTTGGGAATTTTCAAATAAATCATTTATTTTTTTTAACCTTTTGTCTTTACTGTTCAAAATTTTTTACTCTTCTCTAATCCAGTTGAGTAGGCAAATCTAAAAATTAATTTTTTTTGAAAAGTTCCAAAAATAAATTTTAAAAGTCAAAATAAGTAAAAAAGTCTAATATTTTTGTCTTTTTTTGGACTTTATAAATTTCTCAGTTCATCTCGTCAAGTAAAATCTAGAAGCCTAAAATTTTTTGAATTAAAAAAAATAATCATTAAAGACGAAAATAAGTTAACAAAAAACATTATAACAGTTAAAATTCATTTTATTCAGTTGACAAATGAGAATATATATATATATATATATATTTACATGATCTACCAGGATTGGTAAGTGCTAAAATGTCTTTTTCTTTTCTTTTTTTTTTTACTTTTTTTTTAAAACTTTTTTGTCTTTAGTCATATTTTTAAATTTTTTTAATTTTCAAGTCTTTCGGAAAATTTTTGCTAAAAGAAAAATACTTGACCAAAACATTCTCAATAACAAAAGATAACTTTTTTTTTTTACTATTTTCCAATTGCATCAACATTTTCTTGGCCATAACTTTATTCTAAAAAGTCAATAACCAAATAGAAAAAATTACTAAAAAAGCATTTGCAAACTAGAACTTAATTCATGGTTTAATCAGAAATATTATATACCCAAAAAAATATTATGTGTTTTAAAGTTACATCTCATTTTAAATTTTAAGTACTTTTTTTTGTTGTTTTATATTGTGTGTTTTAAGTATACCGGTACGTGGACATATAAGAACATGTTCTTGTGTAGAAATACATACATAGATTCATTACAACATGTGTGTGTGTGTGGGTGAGAGAGAGAGAGAGAGAGGACCTAAGCGAAGAAGGGAGCTGTGGAAGTAGGTGTGCCTTCCTTCTGTGGACAGGGTTGACGACCATATAAAACCTATCTGCCCAATCAAGTTTTTCATCATCTTGCATGAGCAAGGTTTGTCCATACCCTTCAACATCGCCTGGCTGTATTTTGTATTTCATCTTCTCTTCCAAAGGAAGCTTGTAGAATTCTTCAATTTCATATTTCAGTTTCTCCACTAGTAAAGAGCTAACTCCATGGTTCACCAACTACAAACATTAGCACTACCATATATTAGTACAAATATTTTCATTTTCTACACACAAACACATCTTAGAACTATTTTGAGAAGATAGTTATAATTAACTTTTTAGTTAAAAACTGATAAAAAACTGATTATTGTGAGAGATGGAAGTGAGTTATAATCTGAAAAGTGTAACTCACTTCCCAAAAGACCCCTTAGTATGGTTCTTCTTCAAGTATAAGGGGTTGTTCGTTCCCCAAAATATTGGGGTTTTTTTTTTTTTTCAAGTTTAAATCTGTATTTGAGAGAACTTGAATAGTCTGTGAGATCCATCACGAGTCTCGTTTTGATAATCCAAATAATTTATTTTGTAAAGTCCACCGTTTATATTATTAATGGAAAAAATTAGGTCCATCCGATTATTGTAACATTTTCATTAGTCCATCCATTTTTTTGGAGACAAACATAATAAAATAAAAAAAGTTACGATTATCATGTCGACTTAATTTTTTTCATAAATAATATATATGGGGAGCCTTACCAAATCAACAATTCAAATAATTAAAGTGAGACTCACGATATCCCTACGAATCTCTCAAATTCTCTCAAATTAAAATTTGAAAAACCATATCAAAAGTACTTACCAAATTATTTTCTTGTAGTTCGGTCCACCTTTAGTTTTTTTTTTTTTTGATCGGCAAAGAAAAATTTCAATTAACAGCATGAAATTAAAGGTACAGGAAGATGACATGCATCGAGAGAGATTCGGAAGTATAAAAATACCCACTACTGCTACTCGCACCCATACAACCAACCCCTAAGCCTCTCGATTTTTTAAAACAGCCAAGTTAAAAAGAATTTAACTGAAAAATTAAACTACATGAATCCCACATAATCATCCCACACCAAAACCCCCAAAACAAACTAAAAAGAAACTAGACAACACCCCAGCAGCCCCAACCACCCATTACAAAGTCTAAACTAATCTAGTCAACCCACCAAAACAAAAACAACACACACGCCTCTGACAAAACCACTCCACCTCCTGCTACAACTCCCAAAGCCCCACACCTCAGCTGCTAGCTCACGTTGCCCCGAGGCTGCTGCTACACCCACCTCCCCGTGCCCACACCGGCCGAGAGGACACAACCACCATCGGGAAAAACTCCATGCTTCTACACCCCTACTGCAACACAAGAAAACTCCAAGCTGCTTCAACTCCGCTGCTGACGACAGAGCTACCCCCACTGCCAAGAAGACTCCAAGCTTCGACACCCACTGCCGAAAACACCACAGCCACAGATCACCACACCCTTCTGAAAACACAAACCACACCCACCACACCCTAGCTGCTGCTTACACCCACCTCCCATGCCCACACCGGCCGAGAAGACAGCATAACCACCATCGTGGAAAAACTCCATGCTTCAACACCCCTACTACTGCAACACAAGAAAACTCCAAGCTGCTTCAACTCCGCTGCTGACGACAGAGCTACACCCACTGCCAAGAAGACTCCAAGCTTCACCACCCACTGCCTAAAACACCACACCCACAGATCACCACACCCTTCTGAAAACACAACATCCATTGCCACCACACCCACAGATCAACTCCCACCAGGTCACCATACAAAAGAAAGAAAGATCACCCCTCAAACTCTACACGAATTGGAGCACTCGAGTGACAACCGGACAGACCAGGACGACCCCTCAACCTCTGAACCAGAATGCACCCTCAAGCTCCTACTCACCAAAAGCGCACGAATGAAAACCCTGAACGACTGAAGACAAACCTGGGCGGCCCTAGAAGAAGATCTTGGACAGCAATGAAAGACACACCTAGGTGGAGAAAATGGGGGACTCAAGTTTATTGAACGAAAGAACTAACAGGCAAGCCGAAACGAGCTAGGCCAGCTGACCGCCATAGCCACAGGCAGCGGCCAGCCGGCCAAAAAAAAGAGGCCGGGGAAGGAGGTTTTTAGAGAGAGAGAGATTTTTGAAAATTTAGAGAGTGAGAGAGAGATACCTTTAGTTTTTTTTTTTTTTTGTTTTGGATGCTTGCATATGATTGGCTTTGGATCAAGTGTCGACTTAATTAGAATGTGTTGCTAAGTAATAATATTTTTCCTTACCGTTTATTAATGTAATTTTATTTTATTTTATTTTATTTTTTTATGTACCGGCCTTATACTCCCTTTTTATACCAATAAACTTTCTTTTCTGTCAATCAAAAAAATCATAGAATGAAAATCTTGGTTCATATGGTCACCCTAAAAGCGATTTGAGTGTGCAATCAACTGAACTAGCTCTACTCTTTTGGTTTTCTTTAATGATAGCTATCTTTTTCGCTCATAAAATAGAATTTAAAATAGGCCAATTTAATTAGCCAAAATTATTGCAATTTTTTTTTATCAGCAAAATAAAAGATTCATTGATGATTAAAGCAAAGTAAATACAAAATTACATCAACAAATCAAGAATAAAGATGATGTGCTGGACAAGATTATCAAGCTAAAGGACAAAGAGAGATCAAAATAGGAGAGTTTGGTCTAACAATGATGTTGGATGGCAACAAGTAAACATAGCTGGAGCATTCATTGGGTTTAGCTTTTGTTAGCTAGTTTTTAGGTGGTGGCATCAAGTGTTAGTGGTCTTGTGAGCTAGTGTTGGTTTTTCACCAATACTATGCTTGGTTTCCTTTCTTTTTTTTTTTTTTTTTTTTTTCTTTCTCATCCTTATTTATGTAATTGTAGCAAGCCCGCGGGGGACCTCACTACAGCTCGGACTCGATTTTGTGTCACGGTTCTTAATCTGAACCAAAGAGTCCAAATCTGGCAAATCGTTTTGAGAAAATAGATTTTTGAAAGAAGTGCCAAACATGGACTGCTTTGCCAGATACAGAGTCGCCACCTAAATATTTTATTTTTGGGAAATTTAGGAAACCCTGACTCGTTGCCTAAGGCCACGTGTCCGTCATCACCAAAGTTGCCTCGGCTCGGGAACTTGGGTACGATTGGGGAAGGTCACTTCGTGAGTACCCCCGCTCGCCGGATCAAAGATCGGCCTCTACTAACCATGATATCTAGTTTTGAAAACATTATGTGCTCTTATTCCGGTTATTAGCCTAGATTACTATGTGATGCGCACAGTATACAAGTATAGACTGGATCGCCTGAATTGGAACAAAACATTTCATGTTTGTTTGTTTTGAAAGATGGTTTGCTACCTGCAGGTAGGCTTAAAATGCAGATTTTGCCACCCTCAGGTGGGCTTAAAAAAAGATGGTTTTGCCACTATCTAGTGGGCTTAAAACAAACATTTGATGAATTGTTCCAATCCAAATAACCCAACCTCCACCCACAGGCATTCAAGGCAGTTATATCACATAAGCAGTTAGCCTCATGGTAAGCATGCTATTCATGGCAGCACTCACACGCATGCAAGGATGCTAAAACATAAAAACTCACCGAGTACTCCGAGCGAAAATAGAAGCTCATTAGAAATCCATGCATGATCCTAAATATACAGAAGTGCCTAATGCAACACATGCAAAAATGCAACTATAGCAGGCTCGGCTATTCTAAACATGGCATATGGAATGCTACAGCTAACATGTATTCAACTTGGAATTGAAATACAAATGCAGTTAGTATGATGTGCCGAGCCCGGTGCATGCAAAACAGATGAATGAATGCAAATATGCTATCATACTATATGCTAATTGAAACATGCCCTAATTCTAACCATCATAAGCGGGTAAATAAAAGGGAAGAAAGACGTGGGGTTGGAAGACATACATCACACACACGCACACTTATTACAATTATGCCCTCGCGCAGAGGGTCCGAATAAATGTACAGTCCAAATAAAAGAATATTACAGTCCAAAATGTGTACAAATTCCTAATTAATTTTCAAATTAATCTAGGAAAGCTATAAACTACCATGCAAGCCAGGGACTGCCTTGATTCTGATGAATGATGTATGTTTAGGGTGCCTTGCGCGGAAATCCACTGGGATGCCCCAATTAGCCTCTGTTTTGCAATTGTTTTTGGAAAACGCGCCAAGCCTCGGAAGACTACTGATTCTTGATTTTGCTACAACAGAGAGCAGGAAAGGGGCATAGCAATGTATTTTCACAAATGTATGCATGCCTCGATCCTCGTGCCACCAATCACGCATCTCGATGCATGATGGCCGAGGAGTCGAATTGCACAACTCGATATGAAATGAATGCACATTGTAGACACCCCATTTTTGATCGTCCTCAAGACTTGGACGTCACCATTTGAACACTCGGTGATTATCCATGTTTGTGTTCGTTTGGAGTTCCCGGAGTCCTCGGCTACGCGCCCTGCCTCAGGATCTCCGAACTCGACCGTTTTGTGTCTGGTTTTCACCAAACACTTGTGTTTTGCCTTGGAGGGGCAGGGAATGCCTTGTGAGGCATCCCACACACCACTGGCAGTGGCTAGAGGCCACCGGCTGGTCTTTGTTGCCACCGGCAATGTATGTGGCCGGTCGGCACTCTTTGTTGCCGGTCAGCAGTCAATTTTGTCAAAATGACATTTTTGGCCGGCCGACTACTGTTCAGCCTGCTTTTGGAGATATTTTGAAACAGCTGGCTGGCATTTGCTTCCCCTCCATACACGTGTATGGAGGGATGCCCTCTTGTTAGCTTACTTTGTAAGCTTTACAAGATTGGCTCCTCTATAAGAGGAGGCCTTCTCTCCCTTGTCCAAGGGTTAGACAACTTAGAGAAGAGAGTTAGAGAGCTCTGGTTTTAGGGTTTAAGTTAGTGTATCTAATCTATATCTATATCTCTCCCTCTCTTGCTCTTGTGTGTGTTTTAGTTCATACTATTGCACACAAACACCTAGTGTTTCACTGTCCCTTGGCTATTGAGGTTCTAAGGGATTATTTTTAGAGTTTTGGGGCTGGTTTAAGCTCAAGGAGGCAGCTGGTCCTCCCTTTGTGAAGAAGGTCAACAAGGGTAAGAAACTAGTCCTTTTTACCCCATTTTTGCATCCTACTTTTGACCATCTTGTAACTATTTTTGTGCTTAGTGTATAATACAAAAAATTTCTTTTTTTTAGCCCTCTTGATTGTTTGTTAAGAGTGTTTTGTGGTTTGGGTGTGTTTGACCACCCTTAGGCCTTGAAAGGCCCATTTTTGTGTTATTTTGTGCAAGTTTGAGACTTTAGTGTTTGGGCCTCTTCACCACTGAAATCTTGAGGGATTCCAGTGGTGAAGATGGTGCCTTGAAGTCTCAAAAAGGGGAGGGCCACCCCCTCTCCTTGTTGTCCTTGAAAGGGACCATTTTTGGTCTCTTAAGGGAGCCCGTGTTTGAGTGTGAGTTGAGCATGCCATGACTGTTTTTCATGCTTATATTGCCATAATATAACATGATTTTAAGTTGGTTTAGGTACACCATGCATGCTTAGCATACCTACCTTGTAATGCCTTGTGATTGCCTTAATATGCCTTAGGTTGTGTGCCTTTGTTTTAGCATGTTTTAGGCTTAGCCTTGTGAAGTTTTTGTGCTTATTTTGCCATGTTTTAGGTCTGTCCATCGTTGCTTGGGTCGATCTTGGCATGCTTAGTATAGCTCATTTGTATTTGAGCTCGCATGCTTCAAGTATGTAAATGTGTAGCATGCATTGCTTGCATTGATTTAGTGGGTTGGGACCATTTGTCATGTCATTTTAGTCCATTTAACATGCTTGTATGCTTTCATTTCATAGCTCTTTTGTTGCTTCAAGAGTTTGCGTTTCATGCTCCTTGAAAGTGCATTTGTGCATGCCTTTGAATTTAGGCCATTTAGGTGCCATCTAAGTGATCTTTAGGCCTTGTTTTAATGTGCTAAAATTCTGTTTTTAGTCATTTAATTCATGCCATGTGTGGTTGCATTAAGTGTAGTTCAATGCTTCTTTGTTGAGCCTTAGGAATTGGACCCCATTTGCATGCATGTGTGCGTGTGTTTTGAACCTCATTTCCTTGGCTTTGGCCACTGTTTTGGACCTAGTTTAGGGCTGTCCAATTAGTGTAAGTCCCTCCCTTGCATGCCATTCAAGTGTTGTTACACTATACCATGTTTGCATGCTTTGGTTATATGTGTTGCATGCTTGAAATCATTTGCATTTGGCATGCACTCCCTTGGTCAAATTACTAGCATATTGCATGATTGGATCACATCTTGTATGCTCTAAGTAGTTTGCATAGTTGTGGCATACTTGTATGTGTACCTTGTATGCTCATGTTGCATGTTAGTTAACATGCTTAGGTTGCATCTTGCATGCATGCCTTGTTCCTTGAGCTAGTGATAGGAGTTGGGCTTTGGCTTGTTGGTTTGCATTGTATGCATTGCATTTCACATCAAAATGTGCACAACTTGGTCTCTTGGGCCATCACGCATGGAGATGCGCGATTGATGGTCCGAGAACCAAGAACTATGTCCCTTTGAGTTATATGCATGATAGGGGGCATGATTGGTGCATACATTGTTTGAATTGTATTGCCATGCAAGTTTTGCCCTCTGCTGCTGTGAGTTGCAGGTTCTGCAGGTATTGTTTGCCGACCGGCAACATTTTGTGCCGACCGGCATTAAATCATCAGCCGGTGGATTCATTTTGTGCCGATGGCCACATCATAGTGCCGGTGGTAATTCTACTTAGCCGGTGGGATCCCCCAGTATCCTGAGAGGCATTCCTGAGACTTTGACAGTCTTCAGAGAGGCAAAGCAGGGAAAACAGAGGCAAACGATGCATGGCAGTGCGATTCCGAGCAAGTCCCGAGCATGTGCTGCATCTGGCCCGCTACCCGAGGGCTTCACTGTTTTAATTAGATTAATTTGTTTAGTTAATTTAATTGATCTGTAATATTTAATTAGCTTGCGTAGTTAATTAATTTGTATTATTCTTTTAGCCCCTCCGGGCGAGGGCAAAATTGTAATAAGTGTGGGTGAGTGGTGTGCATGTCTTCCAACCCCCACTTCTTTCTTCCCTTTTATTTACCCACTTACGATGGTTAGTATTAGGGCACGTTTAAATTAGCATACCTTATGCTATGCATGCGTGCATTCATGCATTTGTTTACATGCACCGGGCTCGGTACATCATACAAACTGCATTGTATTTCAATTTCCAAATTGAATACGTGATAATTGTAGCATTTCACATGCCATTTTAGGGTTAGCCGAGCCTACTCTAAACTGCATCTCTGTATGCGCTGCATTAGTCATTCTAACATGAACTAGGGCATGCATTTTTGCTAACTAGTTTATTGTTTTGGCACGGAGTACAATGTAAGTATTTATGCTTTAGCATCTCGCATGCGTGTGAATGTTAACATGACAGCATGATTACCATGTGGCTAAGTGCTTATATGAGATAAACTGTTTGAATGCCTGTGGGTGGAGGTTGGATTGTTTGAGTTGGAAAAACTCGTTGAAATCCGTATTTTAGCCTACTTGCGAGTAGCAAATTCCAAAGCGCTTTTCAAAACAAACGGATATGCAATGCTTGTTTCCAAATTAGGCAATCTAGTCTATACTTGTTTGCCGTGCGCATAACATAGTAATTCTAGGCTAATAACCGGAATAAGAACACATAAACGTTTTCAAAATCGGATATCATGGTTAGTAGAGGCCGGTCTTCGGACCGGGCGAAAGGGGGTGCTCATAGCTGACCTTCCCTGATCGTACCCAAGCTCCCGAGCTAAGACAACTTTGGTGATGACGGACGCGTGGCCTTCGGCACCAAGTCGGGGTTTCCTAAATTTCCCATTTTAAAAAATATTTAGGTGGCGACTCTGTATCTGGCAAAGCAGTCCATGTTTGGCACTTCTTTTCAAAAACCTGTTTTCTCAAAAATTTGCCGGATTCAGACTCTTTGGTTCAGATTTAGAACCGCAACAACAAAAGGGAGTCCGAACTGTAGAGCGAAGCCCAAGGGCACGTCTACACACATGATTGTAAGAGTTTGAGGGGTGATCTTTCTTTCTTTTGTATGGTGACCTGGTGGGAGTTGATCTGTGGGTGTGGTGGCAGTGGATGTTGTGTTTTCAGAAGGGTGTGGTGATCTGTGGGTGTGGTGTTTTCGCAGTGGGTGGTGAAGCTTGGAGTCTTCTTGGCAGTGGGTGTAGCTCTGTCGTCAGCAGCAGAGTTGAAGCAGCTTGGAGTTTTCTTGTGTTGCAGTAGGGTATTGAAGCATGGAGTTTTTCCCGATGGTGGTTATGGTGTCTTCTCGGCCGGTGTGGGCATGGGGAGGTGGGTGTAGCAGCAGCCTAGGGTGGTGGCAGTGGGTGTTGTGTTTTCAGAAGGGTGTGTGATCTGTGGGTGTGGTGTTTTCGGCAGTGGGTGTCGAAGCTTGGAGTCTTCTTGGCAGTGGGGGTAGCTCTCTCGTCAGCAGCGGAGTTGAAGCAGCTTGGAGTTTTCTTGTGTTGCAGTAGGGGTGTAGAAGCATGGAGTTTTTTCCCGTGGTGGTTGGTGTCCTCTCGGCCGGTGTGGGCAGAGGAGGTGGGTGTAGCAGCAGCCTAGGGGCGCGTGAGCTAGCAGCTGAGGTGTGGGGCTTTGGGAGTTGTAGTAGGAGGTGGAGTGGGTTTTGTCAGAGGCGTGTGTGTGGTTTTTGTTTTGGTGGGTTGACTAGATTAGTTTAGACTTTGTAATGGGTGGTTGGGGCTGCTGGGGTGTTGTCTAGTTTCTTTTTAGTTTGTTTTAGGGGTTTTGGTGGGATGATTATGTGGGGATTCATGTAGTTTAATTTTTCAGTTAAATTCTTTTTAACTTGGCTGTTTAAAAAATCGAGAGGCTTAGGGGTTAGTTGTATGGGTGCGAGTAGCAGTAGTAGGGGTATTTTTATACTTCCGAATCTCTCTCGATGCATTCATCTTCCTGTACCTTTAATTTCATGCTGTTAATTGAAATTTTTCTTTGCCGGTCAAAAAAAAAAAAAAACTAAAGGGGACCGAACTACAAGAAAATAATTTGGTAAGCACTTTTGATATGGTTTTTCAAATTTAATTTGAGAGAATTTGAGAGATTGTAGGGATATCGTGAGTCTCACTTTAATTATTTGAATTGTTGATTTGGTAAGGCTCCCCATATATATTATTTATGAAAAAAATTAAGTCGACATGATAATCGTAACTTTTTTTATTTTATTATGTTGTCTCCAAAAAAATGGATGGACTAATGAAAATGTTACAATAATCGGATGGACCTAATTTTTTCCATTAATAATATAAACGATGGACTTTACAAAATAAATTATTTGGATTATCAAAACGAGACTCGTGATGGATCTCACAGACTATTCAAGTTCTCTCAAATATAGATTTAAACTTGAAAAAAAAAAAAAAACCCCAATATTTTGGGGAACGAACAACCCCTTATATTGAAGAAGAACCATACTAAGGGGTCTTTTGGGAAGTGAGTTACACTTTTCAGATTATAACTCACTTCCATCTCTCACAATAATCAATTTTTTATCAGTTTTTAACTAAAAAGTTAATTATAACTATCTTCTCAAAATAGTTATAAGATGTGTTTGTGTGTAGAAAATGAAAATATTTGTACTAATATATGGTAGTGCTAATGTTTGTAGTTGGTGAACCATGGAGTTAGCTCTTTACTAGTGGAGAAACTGAAATATGAAATTGAAGAATTCTACAAGCTTCCTTTGGAAGAGAAGATGAAATACAAGATACAGCCAGGCGATGTTGAAGGGTATGGACAAACCTTGCTCATGCAAGATGATGAAAAACTTGATTGGGCAGATAGGTTTTATATGGTCGTCAACCCTGTCCACAGAAGGAAGGCACACCTACTTCCACAGCTACCTTCTTCGCTTAGGTCCTCTCTCTCTCTCTCTCTCTCACCCACACACACACACATGTTGCAATGAATCTATGTATGTATTTCTACACAAGAACATGTTCTTATATGTCCACGTACCGGTATACTTAAACACACAATATAAACAAAACAAAAAAAAGTACTTAAATTTTAAAATGAGATGTAACTTTAAAACACATAATATTTTTTTGGGTATATAATATTTCTGATTAAACCATGAATTAAGTTCTAGTTTGCAAATGCTTTTTTAGTAATTTTTTCTATTTGGTTATTGACTTTTTAGAATAAAGTTATGGCCAAGAAAATGTTGATGCAATTGGAAAATAGTAAAAAAAAAAAAAGTTATCTTTTGTTATTGAGAATGTTTTGGTTAAGTATTTTTCTTTTAGCAAAAATTTTCTGAAAGACTTGAAAATTAAAAAATTTTAAAAATATGACTAAAGACAAAAAAGTTTTAAAAAAAAAGTAAAAAAAAAAAAAAAGAAAAAAAAAGACATTTTAGCACTTACCAATCCTGGTAGATCATGTAAAAATATATATATATATATATCTCATTTGTCAACTGAATAAAATGAATTTTAACTGTTATAATGTTTTTTGTTAACTTATTTTCGTCTTTAATGATTATTTTTTTTATTCAAAAAATTTTAGGCTTCTAGATTTCACTTGACAAGATGAACCGAGAAATTTATAAAGTCTAAAAAAAGACAAAAATATTAGACTTTTTGACTTATTTTGACTTTTTAAAATTTATTTTTGGAACTTTTCAAAAAAAATTAATTTTTAGATTTGCCTACTCAACTGGATTAGAGAAGAGTAAAAAATTTTGAACAGTAAAGACAAAAGGTTAAAAAAAATAAATGATTTATTTGAAAATTCCCAAATAGCCAAATATCCAAAAAAGTGACTGTTTCTTGGCTGAAACCAAACGTAGCTTTTGTATTTGATAATGTTTTTTTTCTCTTTCTTCTTGTAGGGAAACCTTGGAGTCTTACATCTCAGAGTTGCAAAAACTTGCAATGACAGTTTTTGGGTTGATGGCAAAAGCTCTAAAGATTGACAAGGGAGAGATGGAGGAGATGTTTGATGATGGAGTGCAATCAGTGAGAATGTCATACTATCCTCCATGTCCCCAACCAGAGATGGTGATGGGCCTGAGGCCTTACTCCAATGCTACCGGCATCACCATCCTTCTGCAAGTCAATGGAGTTGAGGGCTTCCAAATTAAAAAAGATGGGATTTGGATTCCTGTTAGTTTCCTCCCAGATGCCTTTGTT